>VWZS01000931.1:0-58061 GCA_013397075.1 Rhabdornis inornatus | reverse complement strand
TCCGAGCCGTGCCGAGCCTGCGGCGGGCGGGCGCGCTCAGACACACGTAGGCTGCCAGAGTATGCCGTGGGGCAGCGCCAAAGTATGCAAAGGAAAAATGCTATTAGCTCATCAGCGCTGGAGAGACTAGAAACGGGGTGGCGGGGAGGGGGAAGGGGCCACTGGCGAGAGAGGAAACATGTTTCTGGAAAATATGCTGGCCGGCACATCTCCCGGGCTGGAGCAGCTGCTGGTGACCATCTCAGCGCTGAGTAACAGTCGGATCCCCTTAATGACCTCTTAATTAGGAGAAAACCTCCATCAAATAAACCTTTGACTATTGACTTTTGAGTTTTGTGCATATGAGTCACACGAGAAATATACTGGCGATGCTCCTCCCGGAGTAAGTTTTCATTGAAAAGTGAAATTTCACATGGGAGAGGCTTAGCCCCATCACCAGAACAAATAAACCTAGTCTGGGCAGTGTCTCCCCAAAACCATGCTGGGGAAGAGGAGCAGGCTGTGGCCCGAAAGGCTCTCCCTTCCTTCCTGCTTTTACAAGAGTACATCAAGGCTGTGTTTTGATAAGTACAATCACCCAGTAAGGCAAATGAATTAAGGTCCATGGATTTCAGCCAAAACTTCTTTTGGGTGTATTTTTTCAAAGGCTGTTTGCTTATGAATCCTTGCAAAGGAATTAAGGGGAATACACAGAAGTTCTCCTTCACCGAAAGTTTGGTGGTGGGAACATTTAAGTGAATCCTGTCAATGATGATCAGCCTGGGCTGGAGGTTTCCACCTTACTCAGGTAGATTGAAGTCACCCTCAGACCACTGCCAGCTTCCCCAGGTCAGGTTAACAGTCCACTTGTTACTGGCCAGGTGGATATGCAACTGGATTTTGATGTTTGAGATACAATTCTCCTGTCATTAGCTGTGTTGTAGTTTATTTTAATTGCGCATTACTTTAAATGGTGCACACTTAATAATACAAAACCAGCAAAATATGGTCCTGCTTTGTGGCTGTGATGGATGGTGAATGCTGATTTACCCTGCTATGGAATTATTAGCTGTAGTGCTCATCTTTAAAGTACTTTCACCACCCTGAGATCAGCGGAGCCACCTTGCGTGTCAAAGGTCCTCCCATGGGCAGGGGGTCGTTGGCTCTGACCAGTGCTGGCACCAGCTGCTCACCATGCCAGGCTTGCTGGCTCTGCTCTAATTGTAAAAAATGGTCAGTCTGGAGAACACTGAGGAGCACAGGGCACTTGTGCTCCAAAGACAGCAAAGCCCACTCACTTGAGAACATACCAATAGTCAAGTGGGTGCTTGTTACCATTGCTAGCCAGCACCAGGATGGAGGGGAGCATCTGCTGGACTGGGTGCGCAATGAGAACAGTAATTAGTGTCTTTCCACAAGCAGGTTGTGTGTGCCAGTTTGGGCAGTGTGCTGCAGAGGTGGTTTGGTTTGGGTTCTCTTATTCATCGTATTTGCAGGCTGCTCATCCCCTATGATCTTTCTCATCGTGGCTTTGAAAATATTATTCTCCATTTAAGCATTTGCCTGGAACAATCAGTGACTAAGGCTGAGTAAAGTGGAAACGTTGAAGATAGGGAAAATGCAACACTGAAGGAATGAGGTTTCTGTCTTTTTAATCTTCCTCTAAATCTTACTAATGGTACAAACAGCAGGTTGTTGCCCAATGTGTGATATTAGACAATGTTTCCACACAGTGGGATTCGAGCCATTTTTTTCTTATGCCTGATTAAGTTACTATTTTTCATGAAACTGGAGAAAGCATATTTGAGGCTGGTATTCTCACCCATCTATCAGCCATTCACATGGTTTGCCATTTTTTCCATAGCATAAGTTTCATTTGTTAATTAATTTAGGGTTCATAATGCCTGAAAAGCATTATTAGCATGGAGGGTCGTGTCCTTCCCTTAGCATTAGGTGCCTGTGTCCATTTAACTACTTTCCACTCCCCACAGGTTGCCTAATTACACCAGGTTTTTAGCTGGTGTAATTAATGGTCTGAAAAGACCATCAAAAAGCTCTGCAACCTGAGGTGTGGAGGTGAGAATTTCTGCAATACTTTAAAAAGACTCATAAGCAAGTCAGGTACTGCGACTGCTTTAAAACTGCCCTAAAAACTGTCAAGCAGTCTGGTATTAAACTTTCTCATGAGGTTGATACAGCTGCTTTGTAAAGTCCAGTTCTGATAGTGATCACACTAGTTACTTAAGCATTTGCTTACCCCTTCCTTTTTTTTTGTCTGGGATGACTGTTATGCCTGGGTACTTGTTGTACTGGGGATTTTGATTTTTGTCACCTACAGAAATAAATACAGTGAGAAATATATCAACTGAGAAATAAAATCCTTTTTCACTAGAAAATGACCCTAATTAAAGCAGATGTCAGTAAGTAATTGCAGTAATGTCTCAAAATCTGGTGGTAACTTATATTTAAATTTACGTTTAATTTTAAGGTCGTAGCAGTCCTCATTCAGATGTTACAAATGGAAAAATGTCTCTGACGGCATTAGTAGCATTTGGAATTACCTTAATGTGTACACTACTGCTAAACTGCTAATTCAGTTGTGAATATTGAAAATGGAAAAATATTAACCTATTCACCACAAAAATCAACAAAAATACCCCAAACAGAACCAAAGCTATTTGAATTTGGCATGTCTTAACACGTCCTAAGACGTACATTTTAAGGTTCTTTAATCTTACTATCTGATACGTGTATGAAAAAAGTATGATAGTGTAAAAAAGGGGAAGCAATTTTAAATGCCACTTTACATCGATCACATTATTTGTTACTTTTAATATTATTTTTAAAATATCAGCTCTGTAGTTATGGGTTGGATAATTCGTGTTCTTGTTTAGTCATAAACATGCTTAGCTAGGGTCACACACGTAAAACAAGAAATATAAATAATGTTGTAAAATCCTAACAGGAAACTAGACAAACTTAATATGTGTTAAGTATATTTATAAACTGATATTTTTTCATTTGGGACTGAAGAGTTGTTTGTTGAGGAGTCACTACAAAAAAATCTTGAAAAGTAGTGGTTGGTTTCAGATTTTTCTACCTGGGAAATATTCAGTGTACTAATCTGATTTATGCTTGAATAGACAAACTTACTCTGATTCTTCTGTTTGCAAAAACACTGAGTTGCAACTAAATTATTCAAATTTATCTTATTTTGTAGATCTTACTTATAATACTTTTTATAACTTGCCATTTTTTGCGTTCAAATAGTAAAAATTTTGTAATTTTGTTGCACACCATAATACTGCAGATTTTTCTGAAGTATATTTTACAGAAGGTCCAGTATCTTTATTTAGGAAGTCACTTGTAAGTCCATTGGATTAAAAGGTTCCTAATTATTATTAATTCCCCTTAATAACTGAGATTAAGATGTAAAGGTATTCTTTACAGTATGTAAACTTTACTAGAAACTAAGAACACTGAACGCTTTCAGATTCAGGTCTGTAATGAGATTTTTTTTTTGACAAACCAGCTTAATTAGAGACAAGGGTTATAGACTTGTTCTGACATCAGTAGTCTTTGGAGCAGACAGTTATTATTTTTACAAAAGTTAGTGTTCTAGTTAAATTTAGCTACCCTTTGTATGTCTGATTTTGAAGTCTCTAATCAGGCAGCTTTCCACTACCATAAATAAAATGCATACCAAACTTTCAGACGTTTTTTTTCCTGATCTAAGCTTATAAAGGAACAAGTAGATTTTTATAGATTCAATGAACTTGTCAATTTGTTGGAAAAAGAAAATTATTATAATTTTATTAGCAGGTAACATCCTTGATTCAAAATTAACAGCCAAAATCCCACCCATCCCTTATCTAATATTTTGGGTTTATCTACCTGCATTACAATACCAGTTTGTGGTTGCTTTGTTTTGTACACCATGGGTACAATTGCTGAATTGCAAATACCTGCACCAGATGAATTAAATTAATCACACTTGTCTATCTCTTCAGGATCTGACAGCTTGATCAGGAAAAGCAGCTACAGGACCTGAGACAGCTGTTGCTCTTTTCTTGCATGGTGAGGGCTGAAGACAAAGTCTTCTGATACCAGTGGATTTTTTTTTTTTTTTTTGGTCAAAGCAGAGGTTTACAATGAGGTTTTAATAGCAGTATTTTGTAAAGCCTATTGATGTGTTTTTAAAGCTGAGCATGTGTGGTTTCACAGGATGCAGTTATATGGTTTCTTTCTTGAATTTAGATTTTAAAAGAGCATGGTGAATATTAAACAAAAAGCCTTTCACTTCTTGAATTTATAATCTCTGTATATTTTTTTCTAACTTTCCTATTTGTTTTCTGTCTTCCAAGTTTTCTATAAAAGCGAGATTTCTAAAAATGTGAGATAAATAGATATATATGCAGTTACTGCAAATTCAGGGATCTGAAAATCCACCAAAGCTTTTTTTTTCTTATAAGTCAACCTCTGTAATGAAAGCTTCCCTACCTATTGTCTATGTAGTATTCATTGCAATGGTAGGCAAGTTGTTTGATGACACATACAAAGGAACAGAAATCTAAGACACTCAAAGTAAAGAGCCCATTATTTGTGCATTAACGCACCTGTAAGAGGTACTAGAGTTAGCTTCATTTAACAAGGTCAATAAAATTCAGATTAGATTAGTACAGTGCATGGGTAAACAGTGCATAATGCTTAGGGAGTTCAGTCCTGTATTGTCTCCACAAGCTGAGCAGGTGCTACAGGACTGCTCACCGTCTCAGACACAAACACCTAATTTTATTGAAACTTATGAATACTGAGGAGAGGTTACTGTGGGAAACACAAACTGGGCTGAACAGTTCTATACACAGGCACATCTTTGTTGTGGCAGTGCTCCAAAACGAGTCTTCCCTTCTGCATATTTTGCATAAAAGCAAGAAAACCATCTAGTAAGTCCAAACTGAGGAAGGCTTAAGAGAATAATTAGTTTTGAATCGAGATACTCAGAGATTGAGATTATGGACATCAACTATGAAGGGAGAGAAATGGATAGCTTTCCAAATCCGTCATTTTCCTTCCATCTTAAGCAGGGGATGAGTCCCCGTAAATCATTCACAAAGAGGAACACTGCCCAACATAATGTAAGAACAGAACACGTCAGCAGAAATTTTGGAACATGATTTTCCTATTCATCTCATAAAAAACTCTCCTAAATACCTGGATCAGATTTTTTTTTAATAGCATCTTTGTCTTCATAACCATCCCTGAACTTGCATGGCCATCACAGAAACAGGTAACTTTACTTGTGGAACTTCAATGCCTGATGGAAAAATGCCAGAGAAAATGCCTGTTTCAAATCCCAAGGTTAATTTTCGCAAGTGACATTAGAAAAAAATTTGGTGTTATACTGACAAGGCTCAATTAAAACAGTGATCAGTATTGCCCTTCATAATAGGAATCTGAATGTATAAAAAGTGGGACACTGATGATGGCAAATAAAGAACTGGCAGAAGAACTCCTGTATCCCTATGTCTAGGATTTTAATTGTCTGCTAGTTTGTTTTCACTTGGGAATATGTACCCAGTAAAAAACAAGCAAACTCCCTGCACCTTTGCATTAGAGAGAATGTTTAGAGGCATCAAAGACATTAGAAATAGAGTTTTCAGTTTGCATTCAAAAAGAGGGTAGAATAGAAATAGTTGAATGATCCAACGTCTTCACAGTGAGATTTGCTTCTAGCAGGACACAGGAACCTCACAAAGGTCTTCTGATGAGAGAGGCAGGTTCTGACTTGTATTAGCCAAGCTCCTATAGAAAAACAGTATTGTTTAGGCATCTATCCCTCCTGAATATCTACAGCAGTGCTTTGCTGTACCTGATGTCAAAATGGAAATATGTGATCACGGGCAGGATGTTTCTAAAATAAATACCTCACATTTGCAACTCAGTCTTGGTTCCTAGCATGGTATTGGCAAGCTTTTATCAAACACAATAGATGTTTGATATTATTAACACCCGTTGGTTCTATTCTGTTTATCAGACAGCTGTGCTCAGAAAGTTTTATATGTAAAACCTGAAAAAGGTGTTCTGTGTGGATTACATAAACATATCTGGTGCATCTTCCTGGATGATCTGTCAAGGCATGTGGATGATAGGGAGTTAATCAGAGGCAGCCAGCATGGCTTCACCAAGGGCAAAATCCAAAGAGCTGCCATCAACAGCTCAGTGGTGATTGGTAACAAAAGGTGCCCCTGAAGGGTCCATATTTAGACCAGTAGTGCTCAATATCTTTATTAATGACACAGACAATGGGATTGAAGGCATCCTGAAAACGTTTTCTGAGTGGTGTAGTTTTCTTTTCTGGAGAGAAGGGGTACAATGTGCACTTCCAGCCTAGAAAGCCAACTGGATCCCGGGCAATTCTGCTCCTCTGCTCTGTTGTCCTGAGATCCCACCTGGAGTACTGTGTCCAGCTCTGGGGTCCTCAGCACAAGAAAGACATGGACCTGTTGGAGCAGGTCCAGAGGAGGGACACAAAAATGATCAGAGGGCTGGAGGACTTGCTTTTGAATAAAGGCCAAGAGAGTTGGTGTTGTTCAGCCTAGAAAACTGAAGGCTCCAGGGAGAACATATAGCAGCCTTTTAGTTGATAGAGATGGCTTGTAATGAAGATGGAGGGAGGCTTTTTTACTGAAGCCTGTACCAACAGAACAAGGAGGAATACTTTTAAACTGAAAGCAGATAGATGTAGGTTAGATATAAGAAAGAAATTTTTTTATAGTGCTGGTGGTGAGGCATGGAGAGAGGCTGCCCAGGAAAGCTGTGGATGTCCCATTGCTGGAAGCATTGAAGGCCAGATTGGATGGGCTTGGAGCAACCTGGTCTAGTGAAGGTGTCCCTGCCCATATCAGGCAGTTGGAACTCGACAATCTTTGAAGGTCCCCTCCAATCCAAACCATCGTGTGAGTCTGTGAAAATAGACATATTTCCAATCCTGAAACAAACCAGCGTACATTCAACAGCAGAGATATGCCAGTCTGCCTAAAGTGATGCTCTGGACTGGTGAGTATTTCTTGGCTTCTGAGCATCCCTTTGTCTAGGCATAACTAATTAAACTATTTTAGGAAGATTGAAATAAGTAGTATCTAACTGAATAAGTCTTGGGGAAAACTGACTTTATTTATTTACCTTCCTTATAAGACGAAGAGAACACTAAACCTGTTCAGAAATTGATTGTTGTTCAGATTCTCATCCTATCAAGTACATGATCTTGGTTCTATTATCTTTCCTCCTTGCTACTCTTGTTTTTTTCCAATTGTTATGTCCCTTTTCCCCCAGGGCAGAGACCATGGCTTCCTATGTGTCAGCTGAGTGATGCTCACAGTAGAGCACTGAGTCTATTACTTTTGGCCACTGCTGCAATATGAAGAACAGTTCTGAATACAGAATGCTGCATTGAACAAATGCAACATTTAGAACATGTGAAAACCCTCATGCAGCTGTGTGTGTTATTGAACAGAGTTGACACCCAGCAATTCTGACTCAAATAAAACACCCATGGTGGCTTTCCCTTTGGTCTAAATTTCATCATAATATTTTGTCTTACATACCAATATTATGAACTCTTTTACTATTCTGCTTTATAGTAGATCCTTTTTGAAATACATTCCTAATCTAATCCCTATTTTCATCCACACATAATTATCAGATTTTGCTTTAGATATTCTCAGTGATTGGGGAAATTTTTTTGAACTAAAACATTGAGTCATGTAGTTAGATTGAAAGGAATGTTTATAAAAATATGTTGAAGGTATATCAGGGCAATGACTGTAATATTTGCTTTACCAAGAGTAGAAGAAAAGTGTATACTTAGAAAGAACTTGTTTGACTTTAATGAGCTGAAATAAAGTTGACATTAAATACTTTTTTCCCTCACAGTGAATAGACTCAAGCAGCTCCAAATTGAAGACCATTCTTTGAGGGCAAGCTCAGAACCTCTATGGTAGGCCAAGCTGATTTCACTAGGTTTATCCTGAGTTGAAGTCTCACACAGTAATTGGTTTAAACTGCTCTTATGGGTGTCATTTCAAAGCATTCAAGATGATCTCAACATTCAATGTCATGTAATCAAACTCTGTGAAAAGAGGTACTTTATTCAAAAGAGTGTACGTTCAGCTGTACACTGTAGTGACAGGGGTGGGAAAGTGAAGCCCCTTCTCCCTCTCTCCACTGACTTGTGCTGTGTCTGAGTGGTGTGACAGCCTCAGGTCAGCACTGGACTGAGGCTGCTAATCAGGACACTGATTAGCAGGAAAGGACAGGCAATGGGCTGAGGCAGTGCACAGACAATGGCCTTGACTCTGGTGCAGCACTGACTCCTCTGTGGCATTGAAAGCACTGGGGAAAAGCTGTGGTTTCACACAGTGGCTGGGTTTGTATGAGTTGTCTGTGTGCTGACATGGAAGCATGATGTGAGGACATGAGATGGGGAACAACAGGAACAATTAAACCCCTTACTTATCCTCCCCAGTAAATCTACAGTTAAACCCACAGTGCTTTTTCTTTTGGTCTAGTTTTACCATGGTAATTTCTTTCTGTACGTGCTCTTAACACAACTTTCTCTATGTCTCTGTCTATATTACAGCGTATCTAGGTACAAGTAAAATTCCTTGGCATAGCTGGAACAAAATCAAATTCTTGGATCTACATAAGCCATCAAAAAAAAAAAAAAAACAAAACCACATAAAATCCTAACCTTCAGGAAATTTTACACTTCTGATCACCTTCATCCTTTGTTGTGGGGAACTCAGGAGGGCAGCAGCTGTTCTGCAGCTTGGGGTGTCTTAGCAGTCCCAGTATGACAGACTACACCTTCCAGCACAACAGCCTGAAAGGACTGAAGGGAGGTGTGCCTGCTCTGAGCTTTTCTGCTTTTTCAAGTGGACTTTTCTGTGCTTGCTCCAGTGAAGTTGCTGTTGGGGAAGCCAGAAAGAGTTTTTCCAAAGAGTCACAGAAAATCAATAACCAATACAAAAATCTTGACTTGGTGGCATTGTTTTACTCACTGTTGTGGACCTCTTGAGGAATGAAGAGCAGAAACTACAGAAACTGCTATAGGGTTGCTGTAGGAATCATATCAGCAGAAAAGACTATGTAGAAAGATAGAACCTGATTAAGCATTGGCAGGTTTAAGAAGCAAAGATGCTGCTTGAGGAGAATGAATGTCTGGTTCCAGAAGCAGATGTTTCCCCCACAGACACAAAAGAAATATGGTATATCTGGATTCCCTTTAAAAGTTTTGTGGATAATACTGAGTTCTAGTGAAAAACTCCCATGGAAATTAGCTGAGAGTAGAGGATTTAACATGCTTTTATGTGTTCTGTGATAGACTTTTAAAAGAATGAAAATTGCTTCAGATACTGTATTTTCCACTTATTTCACAGAATCATAAAATCACAGAATGAGCTGAGTTGGAAGGGACCCACACAGATCGAGTCCAGCTTCTGGCCCTGCACAGGATAAGCCCAAGAGCCACCCCATGTGCCCAAGAGCATTGTCCAAACACCTCTTGAGCTCTGTCAGGCTGGTGCTGTGACCACTTCCCTGGAGAGCCTGTTCAGTGCCCAGCCACTCTCTGGGTGAAAAACATTTTCCTGATATCAAACCTAAACCTCCCCGATAGAGTTTCATGCCATTCTCTTGGGTCCCATCACTGTCACCACAGAGCAGGGATCAGTGCCTGCCCCTCCTCTTCCCCTCCCAAGGAAGCTGTAACTGCAGTGAGGTCTCCCCTCAGGTGCCCCTTCTCCAGGCTGAACAGACCAAGTGCCCTCAGCCACTCCTCACACGGCTTCCCCTCCAAACCCTTCACCATCCTCATGGCCCTCCTTTGGACACTCTCTAACAGCTCAATGGATTTACTATATTGTGGTGCCCAAAACTATTTCTTGTAGGTGTGGCTTTGGATTTTGCTTCCCATTAAAACTATAATGGTTAATAGCACAATTCTGGTGTAAAACTTAAGTTAATTTAAGTTTAAATGTATAGGAAGTCAAACCAGAGCACAATCTAAAAGTCCTGAGTTAAGAACAACAAGGTACAATATTTCTCAAACTACTACTTGCCTTTCCATCATTACTGCACTCTCCTTGCAGGTTAGTATTTGCCAAAGACTGAAAACCAGCAAGAAGAAACTTCATTTTGCACCACGTCGTGAAGATTCAAAAGCAGGTTACAGAAATCTCTCCCATGACTGATCTTTGCACTGAGGAAGAGCATGTTAACTCTGCTGAAGTAATGTAAATGAGCAGTGTTGGACAGAAAGAAAATGAAATATTCTTTTATAGAAATCCCTGGGGAAATCTGTAAATCAGATTATATGTGTTAGAATTTGGATTTACAAAATTTTTAAGCCAAGAAGGATCTATACAGTCTGATCTTCTGCATAACACAGGCAATGGAATTTCACCCAGTAATTTCTGCATAAAGATCATAATTATCTGAGCTAAGATATCTTTTTTAGAAAGACAGTCTTGGATTAAAGAGGTCAAATGATAGAGAGCACACCACAGCCCAAAGTCAGCTGATGCAATACTTTTTTCCCTTCCCTACAAAACAAAACAAACTATGCCTTTTTTATAATTTGAACACCTCCACTGAAGTTGTCAATCAGGCCAGCACCTGTACTAAGAAAACGTATGTTAACACAAGCATGAATGAAAATGTTTTAAGCATGAAAAAATGTTGACTAGGGAATTAAGAAAAAGAAAGTTAAGTTTTGTTTACTGTTCTTGTTCCCTCATTTTTATAAGGTCCCTCACTTTTCCCTCCTGGCTGCTGCTTCATGAGGGACGATCAGGTTTTAGCTGAAGAGCTGCAGCAGCTTTGAAACACCTTCTAAAATGACCCCTGCCATAATCTGGTTTTTGGAGTGACTGTCCTTATCTGGGTTCCTAACCGAGAAAGGGGCACATTGCTGAAAAGGAAGTTTTGGATGCAGACTCTGGTGTGCTGAAAATATCTTTATCTAACTTTATATTCTTTCTGCCAAATGATGGAGTGCTACTGGGTTGAGAAAACCACTGGCAACTGTCAGCTGGGAGGACAGGATCCACTTATCCCCCCAGAAGCATTTTGGGAAGTTTTCGTATCCATGGACCTGAAGACAGTCTGACATCTTTTTCTCAAGGCGTCATCAAACACATTAATTAGGAGAAATTGCTAGGTCTTCTCTTGCTACATGGCTTTTGCTTGCCAAACACTGAGATCAGAATAAGTACTGCATCACACGAAAAAATTCAAATTCCTTCACCATTCAAAATTTATATTCAGGACACACTCATAAATGCAGTTCATAAAACTACATTTAGGATCCACATTGTACTGGGGGGAGGGACTTTCCAAAAAAAGCCTGCTACTGGGGGACCACAGAGCTCCTCATGTTTAGTCTGCACATCATGATGTGCAGCTTTTGCCCAGGCTTTAAAGATGTCAGGTAAACTATATCTCATACCTGAAGAAACTGACCAGGTTCCTTTCTTTGGGCCCAAAAGATAGCAGAGGCCAGAAACAAGGTACAGATTTCCACTGTGGTTAGTGTGACCCAGGCAGTCCTGTCCTGCCTGGGCAGTCCCACGGAGTCCTGTGCACCTTACTGTTGCACCTCCACCACTATGTGACAAAACCCTTACTGAAAAGTACCTCTCAAAAAAAAGCCTGCAAATAAAAATAGAGATTACTGGTACATTCTTTCACATTCTTTTGAATCTTTGGTGGCTGTACAGCATCTGGAGAGCATCTCTTATCCTAGGTTTTAAAATACCACTGAGAAAAATTTGCCTTCATTTTTATATTGCTCCCTATGGCAGCACCTCAATTGTAAAAGTAATGCTCTTGTTAACAATAAAGTTTGTCCTCTTGAAGAATATAAGATTTAATTCAGTCATTTTCTGTGATCAAAAAAAGGTCATGTTGTTCTTCATATCCCATGAAATCATGTTTTTATAAGCAGGTATTTAAAATGCATTGTGCCAGAAGGACGGTCCAAGCAGTGAGAAATCATGTAGGTTAAGTGTGAGAAAACCATATCCTGGAGAAACATGAACTCAACTCATTTGAACCCACAAAAAACTAAGCACTGAGGTTAAACTATAAAATGTGGTGGGGAGTTTCTCACTGCAGTAAACCACTAGACTATTAGGTATGCAGGCAATATGTGTTTGTTTGCTCCTGTGGATACGTGGATACTAAAAGTGTTCTGAATTCCTCAGGACTTTAAATATTATGTTATAAAATATTAAACCAATACTTTTAGGACAAAAACAGAATCCAACACATGCCACTTAAATTACTAAGGTTGAAAAATAAAAAATCAGGACTTGAGCTTCAGAAGAATATTTTTCTGGTGGAGCACATTTCCACTTCAGCTATAAAAAGCCTCCAGTTTAAACCCCTGCACTTGTTTATACCTGACAATAATGATGTACCTTATTCATTTGCTTTTGGAGAGGGTTATTTTTGTTTCTGCTGAAGCAACTTCTTTTTTTTTTTTTTTTTTAATATTTTATTACAGCATCTTTGAAGTGAACAGTTACCCTGTCTTCTTAAACTAAGAAAATTATATGCCTCAATCCAGCAGGACAATTTATTGTTGTTTATGTCTGCAGTGGACTTAACAGCAACACATAGAGCAGCAAGCATTTCTTTTCTGGGGAAGCCAAACAAATGCTGTCCTCCTTTTGTTAATGAACACATAGATTTTTCAGAGTTCACCAAAAGTTAAACTTCCTGAAAGTGACTAAAATGAAATAAATAGGTTTCTTAAAAAGAATATGTGCTGGGAAAGAAGCAACTCAAGAGTGCTTTCATGTGAAGACTGTTGTGAAAGCTATTTCTTAGAACAGATCTTTTTCAATGGGTTTTCCACTTCTAAATGCTGATTGTTGGGGTGGGATTTTTTTGTTGTTTTCTAATGCAAATTTCTGTGGCATTAATTCTGGGAATTTTTCCAGTTAAACACATTCTTCCATTTAGCGCAAGACGAAATTCTCAGCAAAAGCTCTGAACTGTTTTTTATTTTAGCAAGATGGATGAGGAAACCTTTGGTTTGTTTTGAGAGACCCTATTGCGTGCAATGCCGTAATACTTAACCCCAGAACTGCAGCTTCTTCAGGGCCAGTGATGGTGCAAACACATATTTATCCCTTGATAAAAAAGGAAAACATGGCATACCATTCAGTAACTTGGGCCTTTCTAACTATCAGCAATATTCTGTGTGCTCATTGCCCTCTCCTGGTTTCCTCTGGTAAGTTTTCAGGTTTAATACATCTAAAATGGGTTTCCTAAGAATATTAAGCACTCCTTGGACAGCTTTTTTTGCCTTTGCCAGTTAAAGGTATCACTCGTGAACACAGTTTTTCAGGTAGCACAAACAACTCCTCTCATCAGGGTGCAGATACCAGGCTAAGAAGCTTCACTGGAGTCACACCTGTGAGCTCTTTGCTCCCTGTGCTGCTGCAGCACCTGTCTGCAACACCTACTTCGGGCCATGCAGGCAATTCTTGATTTTTTTTTTGTTTTTGTTTTTGTTTTTTTTTTTTTTGTTTTTTTTTTTTTTTTTTTTTTTTTTTTTTTTTTTTTTTTTTTTTTTTTTTTGTTTTTTTTTTTTTTTTTTTTTTTGTTTTGTTTTGTTTTTTGTTGTTTTTTTTTTTGAGAAAAGCTTTTGGTAACATCCTGCCTTAAATACTTGAACAAAAGGAAGCTGTTGTGAGATCATAACTCATTTCAGGTAGAGATTCTTCAGAGGGCCAAGGTGTCTGTTTCTTCATGAAACATATGAAGCCCAGTCTCAGCAGCTTGCTCAGGTCAGTGCCCAGACTGGTTCTGAGTATCTCCAGGGATGAAGACCCCACTTGCTTTATGGGCCTGTTCAATTGTTTCACAACCCTTGCAGTAGATAATTTTTCTTACTATTAAGTTTCCTGTGTTTTAATTTGATGAGGTTGTTCCATAGAATAGGATCTTTCATTTCATAGAGGAAAAAACTGATATGTTCAGAGGAACAATACAAATTAAAAGTCATGACAGGCGCAGAGAAGGGGAATAGGGAGATAGATATTTTTTTAGTACTAAAAATATGACCACTGCCAAGTTTACACTAAAATGTAATTTTTTTACACTAGCAAGTTCGTGAACTTGCTCCTTTTGAGTAATGTAGAGAGTACAATGCTATCTTATTTCTACACACATTTCTTGTGTGTATGTCTATGTTATGCATGCATGTGTCCATGTATAACATGTAAATACAATCAGTGCATTTCATTCAGAAAGTTATTCTCTGACCTCCTGTCCTGTTCCTATGAAATGAGAATGCAGAAGTAGTAAAAGAGGTTTTGAAGGCCCACACCTGATGGAAGACTCTCCCAGGCATGGAAGTGTAACAGTGAGCAAACCAGTGTCTTCAAGGGCAGCTTCCTAAGGGTCACATCAGCAGTAAGCCTAGGGGTGTAACTGAGACATAGTAGTGAATCATCTCACATTTTCCTCCTTTGAATAGCAGGACCCTGTGTTTTATGATGCAAAATCGGAATTTTTAATTTATCAAATCCCCAGTCATTTGCTCTGTTAGAAAACTTGCATGAACAGTTACAATTATATAAGCAAAGCTTTGGATTTCACAAACTCATACACTCTCACAAACTTGCGCATGGAGTGTTGTTGTGAAAGCCAAAATACTGAGACATTCTTGAAATTTCACCTTTCCTTTAGATATGTTATGTATTAATCTAAGAAGATTATTGAAGATAATTCCATTCAGATTCCAAATTGTCCAGGAGGTATGTTGGTGGTTACAGGACCTCCCAGGAATAAGAAAAGTCTTTTAACTTCTGATGAGATTTTAAACTGAGTGTTTAGACTAAAGATTTTGTCTAAAATAACTTCATAGTACTCCCAAAATACTCTGTCTGCCAGATTTAAGAGACATTCTGGTAGGTCTGAGTGGAAATGTCCACATCCTGGAATCTGGCTTTTATATAACACCATAACACTAACAGTTGTCTTCTGGTTGTCTTACAGCTAAAGATATACAGTGACTATTAGATACTAGCCACAAGGCATCATATCCTATGTTGTTCTAGGTAGATCCATAGTCAGAGTATAAAACGTTATATCATGTGCCATGTACAGGGAGTGGTTATTTAAGGCACACCAGTGTCTTTGGGTTCAAAGTGAGAGAGTTTTTGTGGTTTAAATTGAAAATACAGAGCTATTCCAGCAGTGGTTATGTGTAGATTATTTGTTATGTGACTACATGCTTCGGACCAATCCAAATCCATGACAAACTACATGATGACAAACTACATGACTCTTATGGAGATTTAACGCATGAAAATGGTTAGAAAGATATGTATTACTTTGTCTTTCCTTTAGTAAATCTTCAGGAATACACCCAGCACCAGATCCAGAGCCCTCGTAAACACCTCTGGGTATGGCGAATCCCTCACCTCCCTGGGCAACCTATTCCAATGTCTGACCACCTAACAGGGAAAGACTTTTTCTGATGTCTAATCTGAATCTCTCTCACCTCAGTTTAAGGCCATTTCTACCTATCCTTTTACTGCAGGCACCGTACAAGAGACTGATCCCCATCTCAACACAACCTCCTTCCAGGAGGCACAGCAGGTCACTTACCATCTCCTATCAGATTGTGCAGGCTTCACTGATCTCCCCATCACCAATTTCCATCTCAGGGGGATGGGCATCCTGAGGACAACTGGTTTTGATATTAAAGACTGAAGCAAAGAAGGCATTGAGCTCCTTTGCCTTTTCCTCATACCCTGTTACTACAGTACTCTCTGCGATCAACAGATGATGGAGACTCTCCTTGAGTCTTCTTTTGTTGCTAATGTATTTATAGAAACTTTTTTGTTATCTTTAACTGTAGCTGCCAAATCAAATTCTAGTCGAGTTTTGGCCCTTCTAATTTTCTCCTTGTATGACCTCAGGATGTCCTTATACTTCTCCTGAACTACCTGACCCCCTCACAGGCATGGTAGATTCTCTTTTTCTCCTAAGTGCTAGCCTAACTTCTCTGTTTAACCAGGCTGGTCTTTTTCCCCGACAACTTGTCTTTCTACACATTTGGACAGCCTGCTCCTGTGTACTTAACAGTTCCTTTCACCCAGCCTTTCTGGACTCCTTCATCCTTTAGGATTGATTTTTGCTACTCTCCTTACAGCTCTAGGGCCACATGTGTGTATAAGACCAACTAATTTAATTTTTCAAATAGTAGCACCAAATAAATATTTAGGCAGAGATTTTCAACATACTTTTAAAATACATTTTTGACAGAATTTTGTACTCTAGGCTCATTTCTAAGTGTTATTTATTTAACTAGGACCAGGAAGCCCACTAGAGATTGAAGAGTGCAAATACTTTTCTGTTAAAAAGTGTTTTAAATGTAATTGAGAAACCATAAATGCAAAGCAATTTTAAACAGAGAGCTGAAGATTAGCTAAAACAATACTAGAGAACAGTCGAAAAGAGGTATCTTAAATGTAGTCCAGAAGAAGGCAGACAATATATGGTCAGCTCTCTCAGACTCCATGGAAGTATACAGCTGTAAAGTACTGCACTATATGGTGATTACAGCCCAGTGGGTGACAGCCTTCTTTTGGGTCTTTTTCTTAACTAACGCTGTCGTCCAGCACAAAGGTAGGAAGTGCTGTGTTGTTCAAGGTACAGCACGTTACGTGAGTTGAGGGGAGAATTAGGGTTTAAATAACTTGCAACCATTATATGTCGAGAAGTATTCAAGAAAGAAAGGATGTTAGCCTTGGCATAAAAGCCAAGTGATAATGTGAATGGGTAACTACACCCACATCAATTCCCCTTTATACTTGCATCATACTCATTGATGCAAAAAACTATTTATAACTTATTTTCCCATCAAAATAACATGTATAATAATAAATTACTTATCATGTATAAGCAGACAAATAGAATTTTACAAATCTGATGTGATGGTAGTATTTATATTTCACTTAGTCTTCACCTAAATTACTCAATTCAAACAAGGATTCCTAAATTATAACCAAAATTATTCTATTCAAATGACTAAGTTAGCAGAATAGTGTATTTAACTCTCAATTACATCATGAAATGTCCCCAGTCCAAATTAAATTCAAGAACTTTTATATAGTTGAAACCAGACAAAAATCTATATGAAGCTTTAATTATACCTGTAAATGTTACTAAGATTTTTCTGGAACTGCAGTCAATCTGATGGTCTGTGATTTCTCATCAAGATGATTCTATGCTCCTGGCTCAAAATACAAGTTTGCTCTGAACTGTTCATCTTTTTGGGGGCATAATGTATTGCGTATTTTATGCCTTTCCATCACTTCTTTTTCCTACTTATTGCTACTCTTTGCAATAACACACTCCAAGTGTGCATCTCTATTAAGCCATTCTATCCACCTCTATCAACTTTGTCCCAGCTAAATGGACATGATTTTTCCATTTTTTTTGTACTACTGTGATTCCCACAGTTTGACAATTTGACAGTGGCAGAGCCACCACAGCTGGTGGGTCTGCCATTCCAGACTTTTAGTCAGAATGAACCTCTTCCAAAATACAAACAAAAGTAGTATTTACTTCAGTGGCCTGCCTAATTTAACAGGAAGAGAACATTATTCCCAAATATCGTTGCAGTTTAGAGTCAAAGTAAAGCTGAGGTATTATTTGTGAAGCAAAACACACTTGTTTCAGCTAGATGTAAAGGATGAGTCACTAGATCTACAAGGATGAGATGGGGAAATTCTATAGCAAGGAAATGAAGCAAGAAATGTTGGATTACACAGTCTTGCACATAGCTGTCATTCTTAAACTCATTTTAGGACAGGACATGATGCTGTATGCGTATGGCTAAGTTTCACTTCTTTCCTTGTATAAGGGAAAAAGAGGTAAACCAGACAAAAACAGGAAAACCAGAAAAAATGAGATGCTCAGTTTTTATTAAAGTAGGTGTCATTTTACATCTAAAGCAAGAGAATAAATCTTAGAGTTTCCCCAGCCTACTCCTAGAGGAGGACTGATAGGTTATGAGACAAGAGGTCCATGTGGTGGGTGAGAGACTGCCTGAATGCACCAAGGGGGTGCTGGCAAATAGTTCCTTTTAAAACCCGAACCCTGGCACTAGTGGTGTCCCCCAAGGACCAGTACTGGCCCCAATGCTCTGTTTAATAGCTCTGTAAGTAACTGAGAAAATGGTGTAACCTGAAAAGATTTGCTGATGATTCTAAACTGAGCGGGGATGGTGACACTTTGGATGAAAGAGCCTCCCCTCAGGAACCATAGAATCATAGAACATGCTGAGTTGGAGGGCACCCATCAGGATCATTGAAGTCCAGCTCCTGGCCCTGCATAGGACATCCCAAGAATTCACACCATGTGCCTGAGAGCATTGTCCACATGATTCTTGACCTCTGTCAGGCTGGTGACCATTTCCCTGGGGAGCCTGTTCCAGTAACCAGACACCCTTCCGGTAGAAGAATCAAAACCTCCCGTAACACAACTTCAGGCCACTCCCCTGTGTCCTGTCACTGTCACCACAGAGCAGGGATCAGTGCCTGCCCCTCCTCTTCCCCTCCCAAGGAAGCTGTAACTGCAGTGAGGTCTCCCCTCAGGTGCCCCTTCTCCAGGCTGAACAGACCAAGTGCCCTCAGCCACTCCTCACACGGCTTCCCCTCCAAACCCTTCACCATCCTCATGGCCCTCCTTTGGACACTCTCTAACAGCCCAATGTCTTTTTTGCTTTGTGGTGCCCCCAGCACTCCAGATCTGTACAGACTGGAAGAATGAGGTAACAAGAATTTTATGGAGCTCAACAGAGACAAGTGTAAGGTTTGGCACCTGGAAAAACATAATCCAGGAGTGCAGCAGGGGCTGAGATCTACCTGGCTAAGGAGCTGCTTTGTGGAAAGGGACCTGGATATTCTTGGACAACAAGCTCAGTGAACAGTCCTGCTGTGGTAGAGAAAGCCAGTGGGATGCCAGGCTGCATCCAACAAGGACATCACCAGCAGAGATAGAGGAGTCACTGTCTCACTCTACTCAGCACTCGTCAGGCTACACCTGTGTTCAATTTTGGCCCCTTCCACACAAAACAAAAGACATGGATAGGCTGGACAGAGTCCAGAGAAGGGACACGAACCAGGAAGCCTCCCAGACAGGAAAAGACTTAGGGAACACCTAATCTGTGTGTTCCAGTATTTAAAGGGTGGCTATAAAGGAAATTGTGACTCTCTTTCCACAAGGAGTCACATGGAAAAGATGAGGGGCAATCAGCACAAGTTACTTCTGGGGATATTCTGTTTAGACATTAGAGGAAAGTTTTTCACAATGAGAACAATGAGCCATTGGATTAATCTCCCCAGGAAAGTCATGAATTCCCCAGCATGGTTGGGGAATTTGGCTGAACATGGTGCTGGGTCATCTTGTCTACACTGTGCTTTTGCCAGGAAAGTTGGGCCAGATGATCCTTGAGCTCCCCTTCCAATCTTATATGATCATTCTATACAATAGACAGTAATTCAGTTGCTAAGTAAAACTACTACTTAGCAATTTAATTATTTCTATAGATATTATTTCTATGGTAGGGTTTCAGCAACAGCTGACAGCACAAAAAAACCTGACCTAAGGAATCATCATTGTATTTTAATAAAGAAATTATTTTGACTGCAAACATTCTGGCAAAACAGACAAGTAGCAACTCTATTGCTCTGAAATTTAAAAGATTGACAGCCATACAAATTGTCTTGTCCTACTCCAGAAGAATTTGTAGCAGCATCCTCTCAATGCTTACTCAATCTGTCTCTGTCCTGACCTTCAGGCCCTCTATAAAACTGAATTAAAATAATTTGCACTTGATCCATTGCATCCTCTCCTTGTGTGCCGATAAGCACTAAAAATGGGAGAGGTTTTATTTTATATATACATTGAGTGACCACATACAAATCATAGGTCAGCAGGAGACTGTCAGACAAGTTTCTTTAGGACAACACCATTCTAGAAACATATTGGCTACACATATCCTCTTTTTCAAAAGTATCTTTTTCTCATCTCCTCCTGTTGGTATTTTTTACTCTTCTGTTTTGAGAAATACTGAGTTTTGGAAAGGCAAGAAAAAAGAAGACTAGGAAAAATAAGTATCTCCTACAATCAAATACATGAGAACTGGAAACCTCTTCCTCTGAAAACACTGCAGTGTTTCAAAAAGGCAATTAAATGTGAAAGCATTTCCTTGTTTACTTCATAAACTTCAGGATCCAGGGCAGCCACAATGTGTTCACATTGAATATGCAATTTTTAACTTTCAGAAGTTTCCCAATTGCGGGTTTTTCTGTTTTCTTGCCCATATGATGTACTGCATTTTACTGCTTATAATTTGTGTAAGCTCAGGCTGTTTAGTATTACAGGGCTGATACAGGAAGGATTGCTGACACTAAGAGTTCAGAACTTGTTTTAAAATCTGCAGTTTCTATAGTCGCCTTCAGAATTCCTTTCTTTAAAGTATTCGTTATAGGTGTAATATTAAATAGATGCCGATTTTTCTGTAATGTGTTGCAGCAGCTTGAATCAAATATGCTTTAATTAACACTGTCCTCAACAGATTGCTTTTTTCAGCCAAGATCTGAAGCC
The DNA here is from genome assembly GCA_013397075.1 of Rhabdornis inornatus. NCBI lineage: Eukaryota > Metazoa > Chordata > Aves > Passeriformes > Rhabdornithidae > Rhabdornis > Rhabdornis inornatus. The sequence continues at coordinate 37,388 of VWZS01000931.1, read as the reverse complement.
ACAAATCACTTTCCATGCCTAAAATGCTGGTTTTACTCCATTAATCCTTTTTATTTTAACTCTATGTTCCTCCCAGCTTTGGTACTCCAGCAGAAAAAAGGAGAGTTCTTGTATGATACAGATTTACTGGCTAAGTTACAGGCAGGTGAATATTCTTTGAGCCTAGCTCCATTCATGCACCTATGCATGGGGGATGGGGGCAGTTTGCCATAGATCTGTGCACCTGTGACAGTCTGAAATGCCTCATAATGTCTGGAGTGTACATGTTTTCAAGTTCCCCTTCGTCATGTCCAAGTTCTTTCTCTTCATGCTCTCACTCTCTATTTTCCTTTTATCATCCCTCTCTTCTTTTACACAAGCATACAGACAGATAACTGGCTGACAAAATTTGTTTGGGTTATTAAATTGCTGTAGGTACAGTATTTCATTTCTGTTTAATCTTCCCACCTGGTTGAACCTATACGTTTTCATAATGTTTTCTGGAAGCTGAGAGAGGGACGCAGAGCAATGAAATTTGCTGGAAAAAAAAGAACACAAAGAGTACCTTTGCAAATTGTCAACACTTATGCCACATTCCAGTCACAAATTTTTGTCACTTTGCCTTGCATAATGTCACAGCACAGAGTGATATGACAAAACAAGTATTATGGCAGGCATTTCTTTGTATGGTTAGGAAATACAATATTGGAACTGTGTCCAAGCAAGGTTTGGGAGCAGTCTCTGCAAGAGGAGATCAGGGGCTGCCCCATGCTGGCCACAGCTGCTCCAGCCAGCTCTAGTGGATCCACCACAGGACATGGCTGAGCCCTTCAGTCATGCTGGCATGTCTGGAAACACTTGTTCTTAAAAGGGCAGAAAAAGCCATAAAACGAGAAGGAGAGAACAAAAAGAGTGAGAAGCAGCACAGAGAAAAACCAAGGTCAGACAAGGAGAAGAAGATCCTCCACAGCAGAGCAGAAATTCCCTAAAGACCATGGAAAACCCATGTTGGAACAGGTTCATCCTGAAGAATTGGAGTCCACGAAGAGCACCCACACAGGAGCATGGGAACAGTGTGAGAATGAGCAGATGGGTGGGAGTTTGACTGCTTTGTATTTACTGCAGCCCCTGCTGTGCAACTCAGGGTGGGACAGAGGAGTCAGGAGTGCATGAGTCAGGGTGGGCCTTGGAATGGAGGGCAGGAGAGTTGTTCCACTGATTGTCTTTGTATGTCACCACCTGAACGTATTTTAATTGAAAATAAATTTGTTTTCCCCATGACAGCAATTGGTATGCAATGTCCTATCTTTATCTCAACCAATGAACTTTCTCAACCTACTTTTTCTCCTGTTCTGCTGGAGAGGGATGGTGAACAGCTAGGTGGGAGTTTGGCTGCTAGCCAGAGCTAGCCCACCACAATGCATTACTGTTATGGTGGTAGGCAGAGGTCACAGTTGTCATAAGACAAGAATGACCCTTGACTGTAAAGATTATGCAGGAAGACCACCCTGGAGCAAGACCCAGAATTCCCGTGCCACCAGCTATGAATCAACTACACAGTCACCAGTTTCTCTGATGCTCTAAAATACATATCACTGGGGGAAAATGAAACCTTCACTCAAAAAAACACACACACTTAATTGGTACCTCATATAACAAGCAATTACTGATGTACATTGCTGCTTTCAAAAAACTGGACTCCATGGACTTTCTGTGGTGAGATTCTGTAATCAGGGTAACGCTGGCAGCCATGAGCACTCATCAGTTTAAAAATCAGCACAGGAAGAATATATTTTCTTAAATTTTCTCTAGTCAATAGCAGAACACCCCAAGAAAATTTGACTCCACTGAGATCATGATAACGGAAGCGATGGCTGGATTGAAGAATATTTCAGGGTTATGTAGTAACTCAAAACTCCTCTGTATTGTCAACTAATTTTCAGCTATCTTTACATCCTTAAAACAAAAGAAGGAAAAAAAAAGACCAGAGATGCCGAAACTTATCCATAAACAGTGGCATTCTTCCCATGGCCACCCTGCCACTCAGCTTGTCCTCAGGAACAGGTTTTTCTTTCTTTAACGTAAAATGGAATTCAATGCAGTTTTAATAGAATCTTCTTAAAGCACCAAAGAAAGAAGAACAGCTCATACTGGGTTTGTTTCCTTGGATTTAATGTTTTTAATTAAAAGAAAACAAAACGCAAAAGTTTATGCTTAAAGCTTCATTCTAAGCATATTCAAAGTGTGTGCCCTCAACAGCTGGAGATGAAAACAGTTTTATCTTAGGGGGCACTGGGTAGGCGGCCTGTGTTGCTACTTGTTTGGGAATAGTTTTGCACTCAGGAAATCTGTCCATCAACTTTGGTAATGATCTGTGTTTAATCTGCTGAAAAAGAAAACAAGCTCAGATATCTTATGCTTTTCATCTTTACGACAGGTGTATCAGCATGAGAAGTTTATTTTCTTTTTTCACTCAGTATTTGTTGTTCCAGAGATATCCTTGCTGTGTACTAATGCCCTATTTTCATGTGAGGTTGCAAGTTCATTACACTGGGATGTTTTTCTTAACTTTCACTGTGATAGTAAAAACACCTACACCTCAGCTTAAACATGTAAATCATTATTTGTCTGAGTAGTGGCAAGAAGTTTTGCTCTAATATTTCACAATAAAAAGGTTTTAAAATGCACAATGTAATATATGTAAAATCGTTTTGTTTATCCAGCTGGACCAGGCCTTTGTTAGAAATTGTTTGAAGTGGATGGATACTGATGTAATTTTGGAAAATGCATTAAACAGGGAAAAAAATATTTTTCTTTTATTATAAGTCAATACCAGGAGGAAAGGAAATACAGTAAAATTTGCCGCAAGCAGTCTCTCAGGGGAGCAACAAAAATTGACTGCTTAATGGACATGGCCTTCTAATAAATTCAGACAAGAATTTATTGAATTTTTTAGGGATATGCAGAGGGTGTTTGCAGACAAAGAAGTCTGATAAAATTTGTATTTCATGTAGATTTATATGTAATTTTATTAAGGAGAACATTTAGTCATAACAGAAATCTTTCTCTTAATAACAGTTTGATTTAGTAATTCTTCTTTAACAAAAAAATCTTGCATAAAGTAATGTGCTGAAATACACGGTTTCCCATCTGATTAGTTACTGTTTTCTAAATATGCTTGTTATTGAACCTTCAGTACTTTTCTCTTGAGTACTCTTTGTCTTTTCTTGATGGGACTGCTAGGGTCTCTGCTTGTGCTTTGAATAGCCAAGTGTTTTCCAAAACAGGAAAATGTTTCATTAAGCAATGCTGAGGTCAGACATGAAATGACAGTGGCTTCTGTATGACTGGCTTTATGTGGTTGAGGAAATCTGGACCCTATTCTTGATGAGAAGATGAAGTGATAACCTACATGAAACTTTTCCTTGAGGAGTATTGCCAGGAACTATCATGCTGCACTCTGTAGGATAAATGACTCAAAGACACAGAGAATAATCACTTCTTTGATCTGTTTATAACTTGAAATATGTTTGTATTGTTGACACTCTCTGTAGTGTCACTGCATATGCCAGTGTCCCCTGTGATGCCTGGGAGGATTACATTTCCAGAGAACCTCCTCAAAGGGACATGTGATTTCACAGATCTGGTCGGGCAGACAAGTTGCACAGGAGGTTGGTTACTCCTTAGTGACAGCCATTTAATATTTTACTAATGGCATCAAATCACTGTCATCCACAAGTTTCAAGTGAGAAACAGGTCCCTGCATACCCTGGTCATAGCAGAGAGAAGACATGCCCTGTCAAGTTCACAGTTTGGGTGTGAGATTAAAGACAAAAGGTACAAGTGGAGAACTCTGGTCAGAGAAAGATGGTGCTCTTAAAACCCCACCTATCTGAGCATGTGAAAATCACTGCTTTTAACGAAAAGTCAAATAACTCCTGATCCCAGGAGTCTGCTGAATCTGTTGGCTCACTGCACACCTGCAAAACAACAAAGCAATAGGGAGAAAGAAATGCTGGCCTTTGGTCTAATTTACATTCAGTGAATCTGGGACTACTCTTATACCTCCCTTACGAGCCAGCAGAGTGCTTGTCCACTCTTTGGATAAAACAAGTATGAAAGGATGATATAAGTAATGTAGCTTTAGTGTGTACCCAAAAGACAAGTAAGAAGAGGTCAGCACTGATACTGTGCTAAATCCCACAATTTCAGGCCATGGATGGAAGTCATCACACTGAGGTAACAAAAATGGCACTATCTAGAGCAAGAAATTATTTTCAAATTCTTGCCTCCAGCAAGGAGTTGCCCTTTGTAAAAGCAATGATGATGGTTTTTGTGCAGCTTATTGTATAGGGAGATCATGGGCTCAACATTTAATAAATGCAATACTTAATTGTGAGGCTTAGACAGCTGCTTTTTATCAGAGAGTACATGAAAGGAGGAAAAAGGCAGACATTTGACAAGAGCTGATTGGGAGTGGGGGAGGTAGGAGATAGCAAGTGGCAGGGAGTTATGGTCCAGTGTTGCTTTAGACACTAATGTGGCATGTTCGTTACACTGTTTTTGATTTCAAGTGAGTACTCATTCTACTATTCTGTTTACGACCATGCAGCTATAGGATTACATATAGGGAAGCCAGACTGGGAAAAGTCAGAAATCAACTGTGAAAAGATTATGAAACATGGATGTAATACAAAACTGAAATAACATGAGAAAGGCACTCCTAAGAAACAGTATGAAACCCATAGTGCCATTCATTAAGTGCCTCCAGTGGAGTGCAACAGTCTGCTTCATGGAGGATATAGCCCACGACTTTTAACTTGGTAATTTCCCTTTAAGGATCAGACAAACAAAAATGTCAATGACCTTGGCAACATGACCTGAGTGTCTTAGTTTCACTAGGATGAACTGTTCTTGGAAAAAATTCTCCCCTGTCTGAGTCACAACCAGGTTTTTCCTTCTGTAGTAGGAATGTGTGCTGTTCTTCCCCCTGCTCTCTTCCCAGCTAGCAACGCAGGCAAATTCCAGCTCACTAGTCTGGCATTTCAATTTCTGTAGGGTCTTCTCATGTTATGCCAGTGTAGAAGCTTTCACATTTTTTGTAACATTCTTTTGAAACAGAACTCCTCCAAAGCACCTTGCTAGAGTCCAGTGACTGAATAAAAAGGATGGGGTTTTGTCTTTGTTCACAAAATGCGCAAAAGCAAATTTCATTTTCTGTGGCATACTAGAGAGGCCTGTGAGCAGTGATTGCAAAAGTTATTGCATTTAGGCTTAAGAATACAGTGGCAGGGATATTCATGTCAGAAACAAGGTGATGGACACCATACCAATGAAACACGAATTATATTGTGTAAAAAAGGTATTTTTACCTTCAGTTGAACAAAAAAAAGCAAAAATGTTAGCATTCTTCAGATCAACTGCATTTAGTAATTTATTTTGTTTCTTTTTTTCTGTCACTCTTTCCACAGGCATATAGGCTGCCCATCCAGGAAACAAATCATGCAAGTAGTTCACACGTTTTTGAGAAAGTTAATACCAGTAGCAGGGCATTTAATCATTATTGAAGTATCCAGAGCATTCAGTGATATGCAGGATGCAGATCTGATACCTTCCTCGGGTCATGGGAGTTATGGTTTGAACATCCTGAAGCAAAGAAGAACGACCTGCTCAGCAAACCAGGAAATACTGAGGTGGCTGGGCTCTCAAACCCCCTGGCCTGATGCTGCTTTGTTACAGAAGCTGGCCATGTTCACCTCCAGGCTGCAGAGTCCTTCTCTCCCAGCAGCTGTCACTGTATTTTGAGAACAGCAGGTTAAGTCCTTGTGCTAGGACACTGATGTGACAAGTAGGTTCAACCATTTTCCTGCATCACGCTAATTTCTACTGGGGTTTCTGGCCTCTTAGTTCAACCTTCAGTAACACCATTTTCTCAAAAACAAAGAAACCATTCTCTGGCATGAGACCATTTTGTATTACACCACTTTGAAAGAGTTATTAATGGCAGAACTCCAGCCAAAAATAATTATGGTGAATTCTCCATTATCCGATGGAAAAAAACAAACATAGCAGAAAAACATGGAAGTTCCAGGAGCAGTCATGAAACCAGTTCTCACAAGACTAGCCAGACCTAGGAGTATCCTTTCACTTTACCCCCGACAGTCCAAATTGGAGGAGAAGTGCACTCATTCATGCAGAGCACCTGACCTTAACTGATCTCTACGTGTACCACATTTCAACAGAGCTAACAAGCTTTCTAGGAATCCAGTGTGCTCTGCAGCACAGTAGGAGCCAGATGATGCCTGATATGGCATGAACACAAGTGCATAAAATCTGCTGGTGTCGTGCTGGCAAAGAAGAGCCACTTGGATGAAGTTTCAGAGGGTTCCACAGTACTGGTTTGGTGTGTGTTGCACAGAGACAACAAATCTGGCTCTCTAGTGAGATAAACCCAGTCCAAGCCTACACTACACTCTGCATAAACTGCATTTTGCCCAAAGATAATAGCCCAAGGAGACTGGATAGGTTCTTGGAGAGCCAGCATTGTCTTGTCTTCTGTGACACAATCATTGGTACAGATCCACTACCGACAAATAGTCAAGTGGAAAATATATGGAGAAATATGCTATGCTTGTCACATTTGATTTCTTGATGTTTGCTGTCTTGCCACCTGCAAGGAGGATATGAAAGTCAAACACCACTGTGTTGTCCATGAAACCTTCACACATGCTATTGCTCTCTTATTACCTATAATAACATCCTTAAGCATCTTGAAGGCAAATCTGCAAGAGTCTTCTACTGGCAATACCTGCAAAGGAAAAAATAACTATGAAAGGATGATACAAGTAATGTAACTTTAGTGTATATCCAAAACTGTCAAATTTATATACTATCTTTGCAGTAAAAGATCTCACATTTTATTAATAGACTCAAAAATTTTAATCATGGTATTATACTGATATTATAACTGGTGCCACATGAATAACAGCATAAGCCCCATTCTGACCTCTGAAAAAATACTGAAGTTGAAATGCAAATGTGTCATAGCATTTTTACAGTTGAAAACTACCCATTACAAAGGGTTGTCAATATTTTTGTTCTTTGTAACACAGGCAACCTCAAGAAGGCCCTCAGTGAGATCTGAGCTACACTCAAGTTTCTTCTGTAACACAGTTCTTAAAAAAGCAAATTCAGCATTTGCCATTAACAAAAAATGTAAAACAAACTATGGAGACGGGATTTGCAAAATTTTCAGCTGTATTTCCAATCACTGTAGAGTAAGCTTCTAAATTATTTGACCACTTGTTGTTCATTAAAAATAACCTCATATGCCCTCTTTAATCTGTATTGACAGCATTCAGATCACAGAGCACAATGGAATGGCTGAGCAAACAATTAATATTCTCAGTTGTCAGAAAACAAAAGGATTGAGGATAATCTTGGTTTTTTTCCTACAATATCTTCTTTTTATTTTCTGAATCAGGTAACAAAAATTTCACTCTTCTAAAGGCTCACGAAAGCTCCTGCTAATTCTGGTAACATCAAAACATCCTGTTAACATACAGCCAGAAGAGCATAGAAGTCTACTGTAGAACTAAGGATAAGAAGAACTACAAGAAACATGCTGTCCATACAGCTTATGAACAATTCAATAAAAGGTAACTATAAATTCTTGTCTGGTGTGGCTAGATAATACCACAGGTACCCTCAGCCAAGTATGAAAGCAGAGCAAACAAACAAAATACCCAAACTTCCTACAAAATTAAGTGAAATACTGTTCTAAATCCTTTATTTTCTTGTTATTAATATTTCTGTTTGTTTCTCCCTCCTGCAGCTCTTGGCAAACACTGAACTTAAACTATTTGGAAAAGCAGTTAGTTCTTCCCACCTCATGTGTGCCTTTTCTTAACCCCAAAATCATTAAGCATTGTGGTCCTTGCTGAAATCCTGTTTACCAGTGTTGCTTTGTTACGTGGGTATTTTCAAGTTTTCAAAGGAACTTTTTGTTCCTACAGAGTGAAGCCTCTTCATGTCATGCTGCAGCCAAGTTAGCCAAGGTGCTGATAGCCCCCTGCAGTGAAAGAACATGAGGAGAGTGAAAACTAGGGGAAACAGAGCAGTCTTTTTAACTGTCAACATTCATTTAAATGTAATCATGAAATCTGGCTGTTCCTTGGGCCATGTGGTGTCTGCCCATTCTGCAGGGTGGGGCTGGAATTACTGCTGGCATGAAGTTGTTTGGCCTCTTATTTTCATAACCCTTCAGAGCCACATAAGGGGAAAACAAGAGACTACGTAAGTACATTTGAGAGCCTAATGTTTGTCTGGCATGCTTGTATCATACAGGACTTGGAAGGGCTGAGGAAATTCTCTGAGCTTAGGGAATGTGAGGTGAGCTGCATAGTTTGATATGCAGACAGCTGAAGAGATACAGAAAGAGAAAATACTCAAGAAGGTACAGAAAGGGGTCAATATGTGGGGATCAATGTCAGAGGGGAAAATGGGTGAAATATTGTCTCTGTTGTCTTCCATTATAATGATTTGAAATCCAATAAATAGCAAGAAGATTAATGGGGTGCCACCTCCTAGAGGAAAGGAATATATGCCCCTTCCTTTCACTCAGCTCTCTGATTTTATAAAGCATTTTGTGGATGCTTTTATTCCCCCCACAGACTCTGGCTTCTCCTGCAGTAATCGTGGCCCCTACTTCTTCATAAAACTAGCCTATATCTCTCCCACCATCTTCTTGCAGGTCCCTTCTTTGTGCTTAGCCAAATTGTCATGTTGCCCTGTTCTCCTGATCAGGCTGCAAAGAGGGGTGTGACTGCTGCTGCTCCTGCTTCCCACCAACAGGAGGGATGACTTCAGCAGGTGACAGCAATTGGGAATGGCTCCCATACTTTGTCTTCAACTCCTCTGCTTCTCCTCAGCAGCAAAAACTGAGTACAAAACAATGAGAAGGATGGGAAAGCCTAGAGAACTTGAAGCCTGTGGTGGTGTCTAGAGAGGCTGAGGGAAATCTAGAAGATGATTCACAGGAAGTAGAAGAAATATTGGAGGAGAACTGGAGGTATTTTTCACAAGAGCAAATTAGGAGATCAACACAGTGCTTGCAGTTACAAGTTACTCACATATATTGAATAGTAAATCTGTATATGGGCCTGCATAAAACAAGCAATTAAAAGAGTATCACAGACAAAGATGGATGATAGGTGTAGTTGTTTGAGGACATGAACATATGACTGAAATAAGTAAGTGGCTTTGAAAGGAGAGAGAAAATGCTCAAACAGTGCAGCTGGACAATGAAGACAAAGGGTGAGCATGCTGAAAAGTGTAATGGGAGAGAAAGCAAACTGGGGGAAAAGAGAAGGATGATGAAGAAGGAAGTTGGCACTGGCAGGTTTGCCACAGAACAAAACATTAGCAAAGTCAAGTGCTAGGAGGATAAAGAGTAGAAAAACAAAAAAAGTAAAAGCAAAGTAAGATTGAAATATGGGAAAGGAAAGAGGAAGCAGACAGAAGAAAGGGAGAGAGTGACCAATGTGACAGTGACAGATTCTTTCGTTTATTATTAATACAAAGCGTCTGCTGATCTTGCAAAGTGGCCACTCTGCTTCTCACACCAAGATTTTGCTTGGTGTCTTTCAGAACATTAATCCAGGTTCGCAGGAGAGGCTCAGTGGATGTTTGACATGTTGGTACCTGATGCATTGACAGACTGCACATAGGAGGTCTTCAAGTATTTTCAGACCCATGACTGGAGAACCTCTAACCTTCTTCAGTCTTTGGTTGAGGGCAGAGAGATTTTGAAGTGTGTGTCCCATTTATAATATGCAGCTGTTGTTTTAGTGACATCTTGGCTTTGAAGTATGGGATAAAAACTGATCTAAGTGCGGTTCTTGACTTTTCTTGGATGTAATTAAATTCTGGCTCTTGCTTGTGAGAGATTTTTAAGGAAGAACTGGAAATCAGTCCTTTCTGCTGACATTATTTCTGGCTTATTTATTTCCAATGCAGCGAATAGAGAGAAAAAGACAAAGGATAGGGAATCACTTCCAGCTCTTCTGTGTGGAGATCCATTTTGGTGGGGCTACTGTGACAAAATAGGAAGAAAATGGCTGGTAGAATAAAAAAAATAAAAATTTTCAGCATGTAAATGCAAAAAGAAATGGTAGGGGTTTAAGTCACAGAGGCTCAAATCCTTGTGGGGACCACTTAGGAAGAATTACTTGACTCATAGATTCTAGAGCCAGAAGGGATCAACAGATTGTTAGTTTGACCTACTGTGTAACATGTCCATAGTATTTCATCCAACTAATTTTGCAGCTAGCCTAAAGCCTGTCTTTCCTGAAGTCAGGTGGGCTTGATATGGAGATCTGAAGGGTTGAAGAACTCAATGCATGTTAACAGTTTCTCTTTTGGTAGTTTATTCCTTGTTTAAAACAGGTTGATCTTATATTCAACTTCATACAGTTCAGCCTCTTTTCTTATTTTTATCTTTGTTGTTGTTGCTGTTAAGCTTTTTCTGCTTTGTTGGAAGACCTCATTATCTATTATGTTCTTGATGTGAAAGACGCTTATGAAATGGAAAGTGTACACTAGGTACAAAAGATATGTGAAAAAAAGGACATCCAGATAGCAGTAATATGAGTGATTGGAATGGGGAACACCTGTTGCAAGAAAATTGTCTCATTCTTAAGTACACTGTCTGTATGTAGCTGGGCTCCCCTGCAGCTGATGCACTGCTGTTCCAATTTGCATCTAGGTATTGATACTCAGGGCACAAGCTCAATGATGGCTAGAAACTGTGACAGCAGGGTAAAGGGGGCTGCACTGGAGACAAGGTGATTCCAGCTCTTGGGACAGCTTTCGGCAGTGGTGGCTACCTATGTGGGATGTAACAAGAAGGGAAAGAGCACGAAATGGCAGATTGTGTGAGGCTGCAATGAGTCAGCCACTCCAAGGGGGCTGGTAGAAATGTATAGTCTGTGTAAAGGAGCCCTGGGCTGCCCTGAGCTGGAGGCGAGGAGTTCAGATTTCTGCAAATCCAATTCCTCTGATATTCTTGGCAGTCAGGGGAGGAAACTCACAGCAGAGAGCTCTGGTGTGTGCGGAGTGATGATTCTCGGGCTGCCTTCCGGGAAGACAGGCCAATAAACGTGGCTACCATGTCCTGCAGCAACAGTCCTGAAGAGGGAGCATAAACTAATAGCAGTGCACAGAGCAATATAATATGCATCCTTTGTGATGGACTGAGACATGTAAGACTAACGGCTACAGCATTGCAGAACCATTGACAGGAACAGTTCACATATAGTGTCTTTAATAACCAATGATGTGGTTATTAAATCAAACCTTCTTGCCGAGAGAGAAATTCAATGCGCTAATGAAAATTTTTCTTTCCGGAAGATTTTTTTTTTTTGAGAAGTGCATACTTTTACAATCTTTATCCTGCCACTTATTCTTCCATTACTTCTAAATACTGGGTTTGTTCCTTTTCTGTCCAAACACAAGGGTCCTTCCTCCCTCTTACTGCATTTTGGAGTTTCAAAATTCTTTCTCAGAATTTCTCTTTCTCTTGTTAAAGACACTAATTCAGAGGATCTGACATTTTTCCCACCAATCTCTGTTACTGACAAGTGTTATCAAAGGTATTGTAGGAGTATAATTGTGAGATAAACACAGTTCTGGGGAAAAAAGCACTAGGTATTTTCAGGTGGTCACATGGGGAAATGTCATTAACACTTTAATTTGCTTGTAGTAGTCCAGCCTTGGAATGTGTGGCAGTATTTCACTTCATGAAAAATGATTGTTGCTTCAGCTGCAGCCATATCCATCTTCCTGGGAAAACTTCCAGCTTCAAAGGGAAATCTGGTTGTACATGTTTGAACTGTGTTCTTAGCTGCAACATAATATTTTCTGTCTTCTGGTTGTCCATTGGAAACAGTAATGAAAACAAGGCATGCGTTTCTTTCAGCCTCAGTGTTGCCTTTCTCTTCTTCAGGAAAGAAAAGTTGTTGAACACAGAGGATAATTAATTAACTGACATTCTTTCAGATGCTTTGAAGATATGCTCTGAGGGAGGGTCTGCATGCTAATCTGTAAAGTAAAGCAAAAGGGTGGCAACTAACAAGGCACTGTCAAAAAATAAATACATTGGTCTCCTAAGTAATGTCTTCACGACAACTAAATCATATTAAACACAGCCTGATTTGATGGCCTGAATAGTCAAGTTCTTAAATCTTCAATTACCAAAACATGTTGTCATAGGAAAATCTTCAGTGGTGCTAATATTACTACTTTGCACACAAGAGAAATACTGGAAATGGGAAAGACATATAACAAATATTTCCAAATGTTCAGAAAAGCAATCCTGAAAGTAAAAATAACGTATAATGAAATGGACTTCCCTCATTTGTTTTCTCTTCATGAGCAAATGAGCTATAATAAACAGTAAAAATAAAGAAATCCTAGCAATTGATGACCTCTCACCTTTACCCCATCCAAGCTACTTTTTAAGGCATTTTTCATACTCTTGGTTTATTTATTGTTCCTCTGCTGCTTCCAAGTTGACCTTCAGATAGGATCCCACCCAGAGTTTTGGAAGAAGTAAAATAGGGCAGCAGAAGCAAAAGAGTTATTAGTTGGAATGACAGTTACAAAAATATGTGCAAAGTAATTATATCAGGGCCGTTTCTGTCTTGCTGGGACACAAATATTTTTATTGATGTTTGTCTCAGGCCGTTTGGGAAATTATCAGACACATTGATATCCTATGATAAGTTTCCCATGGCTTCTGTATGACCTTCCTGTTGTTCCAGGGTGCCCTAATTGCACATGTACAAGAAATGAAAATTACTTCATATAATAAAGCTGGTTCTAGAGAGTATCTCGTCCACTATGTGATAGAATCTGGCTTGAAGAAGATACACAGTGGAAAGCAATTAATTTCTGCTGTTCTTCTTTCTCTGGTAAAAGTGATTCCTGTGTTTTTTGTCTGCATTCTATCCAGTCAGCAAGAGTTGATAATGGAGTATGGAAAACCAGAAGAGATTAAATGTAATTTTGTACCGTTTAATTTAAAATGACACAGAGATCTCTACCAGTCAGCTGCAAAAAACCACATGTATAGCATATGTAATGTAGCAAACATGTTTCAGGGTTGTTTATTTTTGCTTTTTCAAATACCTAAACATCTACACACATACAAGCATACGTACACACATACATGCATATATAATACGCAAATCAGAAATTCAGCTGGAACTTTCTCACCAATTTTTAATATATTGTTGGTACGAATTTTAACAAAAAATTACCAAGTTTTATATACATAGTAATTTATTAAAAATCAATCTATTTTATTGATGATACTTGTAACAGAAAATGTATTCCATCACCTTGATGACAACTTTGTTAAGAATTTGGGGTGGGCTTTTAAACTGGAGTAGAAGTATTGTTTAGTTTGTTCCTCATTTCTAATGATCTGAAAACACTTTTTTTAATTTAAACAAAAAAAAAAATAGCAAGATGTTGGGGTCAATCTTGTACTGCGATTACTTCCTTGTAATTTCAAACCTTTGAGTTGACATCTGAGACAGATGTTTTCATTGGAAACAACAGTCTTACCTGTCTACCACCTAAAATCATACAATGGAGAAAAATATTTTTTATTTTCTGAAGACACATAGGTCAATGTAGGTTGACCTATGTTTACAACCTGCAAACATACTTTTATTTCTATTTATAAACTTTCTGCTAGATCTGTGAGGCAAAGGGTAACTTTAATCTTAGCACTTCCTAGATTTTGACTCTAACCGCAGTATTATTCTTTAGTATTTGTTTACCTGTCCCATACAATGATCACAGTTTTGTAACCTCAGATAACTTGAACAGTCTCAGGTGATAGCATCAGTGATGATGGTGAAATAATTTTTCTTTTATTTTTCATGGCATCAAAGCATTCTACAAATACTGCTAAAAAGAGGGTCTGCATCTTAATTCTGTCAAAAGGTGGGAGCTCTGTGTCATGCTGACAATAAATTTGGTGCAATACAAATTGCGTTTGACCCCTAAGGGAAAATGCAGGTTAAATGACATTTGCTTTTAATTCAGGTGGTATTCATTTGATGAACACCCTTTGCCATGCACAGCATGAAGCTGAATTAATTGCTGGGCTTCTTGGTGCTGCAGTGTCAAAAGGCCTTGCCTGCTATCACTTTCCTTCTTTGCACACTGACGTTTTGCAATGCAACATGTTCTCATCAGACAGCCTGGTTTTTCTCTGAAAGCTTTTTGTAAATATAATTTTGGGTCTCAGGCCTGAGAATTCACCTGGTTGAAGGACATGATGCTGTAAAATCTTGTTTGACAGGTTTGCTTCAGCTGTCTTCAGCAGCACACCAGGCACACCGAAAATTTCAAACAGGTACTAGAATTTGTTTGCATTAGATTTCTGTTGCTTAGCAGAACACTTGCTCTTGGCATGATGATCGCAAACGATGCCTGTTGTGCATTTTAAGTTTTCACTGAGTGACAACTGAAGTTTGTTATGCAGAAAGGGGCAGCATGAAAGCAGCCCTGCTGGCTTGCTCTTGGCACTGCCACCAGAGAACACTTGCCATGGGAAAGTTTGAACGAGTCGTGTTTCCTTGTAGTAATTATTTATCATTGTTTCTGTAAGAATTAACTTCCAAGGAAAATATGAAGCTTGCAAAAGTTAAATTTGGAAAAGTGTTGAAAACAGTCTGGCCGAAAAGTGCAAACTTTTGAACGAGAAGAGTGCCTACGTGGGCAATGGATTTAGGACTCTTCAAGTCCTTATCCTTCTCTGCTGCGTGGACTTCACAATGACGCCATTTGTCCCTTCCCACCTAGGCAAGAGGGGAAAGGGTCCGGGAAAGGGGTCGAGAGAGGGGTCCCTGCGCAAGGACGCAGAGCCTGAGCGGGATCACCTCCCACAGAACACTGGCCGGTGTCCAGCGGGTCAGACGCTCCCCTCAGCCGCACCGTCCGCCACCAAAACATGGCTTTCGCCAAACCCGAGGGCTCCGCCGTCCCCTCACACCCGGCGGGCCGGGGGCGGGGCCGCCCGTCCCGGTGACTGACAGCCGCGCTGGCCAATCGGCGCCCGCGCCGGCGGCAGTGCTCTGCACGCGGCGCGGCGTTGCCACGGTAACGGCCGAACGGTGAGGGCAGAACGGCCTGGCCGGGGGTATGTGAGAGCCTTCCGTTCCTTCCTGCCTCCGGAGCGGGCACACCGAGCCTGGGCAACAGCACAGAAACGCCGCCTTAGGGGACGTGAGGGAATTTTGATCCGAGCGGAGGTAATAGGTGTTCAAGAGGACATGAAAAATTAGATGCTATCCACGGTCTCAAGAGCCTTGGATGTGAATAAGGCTGGGAACTCTTTGTTTCGGGCAATGCGGTGGAAGAATGGTTGGGTGAGGAGGAGCCATGCTTTTCCTCCTCTCTCGAAATCCAAGCCACTCTTCTGCCTGGCCAACAGGCATGGGATCCTCTGAGCTCACAACCCACTTTTGCTAGTTTTCACCTCATTTTCCTGTGAAGATGGTACTGACAGCATGCCTGGCTTGAGCCTCAGTCAAGCAAGGTTTAAGTAATGCAGTGTGTCCTGTCCTCATCCAACTAAAAGAAGGCTTTCCCTGAGCACCAGATGGTCAGATTCCTGCAGAGGTCGGGGCGCAGTTGTAAATAAGCAGAAAGGTCGATCAACAAAGATTTGTGTGACTTTCTACCCTTAAACCAGCTAGCTCGTAATACATTCATGTGTATTAGTTCTTACTGTCATGGTCGTGCATTTGCTCTCTGGGATTTGTTTCTGCACAGGTTTGCCTGGCCTGGCAAAAACGGTGCATGAGCATTTACCAGGTCAGATGTTCTGACTTCTTGGTTCCCCACTCTTATAGGGGAGTGGACTGAGTTCATTTATGTGTGTTTTAAGGGGCAGAAGAATAAAATTGCAGTACTCACGGCCAACAATATGGACATGGAAAGGTAGAACCGTTACTCTCTGTAAAAGGCAGCCCCACCTGGCACATAATTGCTGATTGTCCCATATAATAAATTATCGCTTTTAGTTCTGCTCCTGGAAAATATGTAACAATAACGACAAGGTTTGCTAAAAAGCCGTTTTGTTTTGCTTTGTTTTGTTTTGTTTGGAAAGCACAACAGAAACAGAAAACTTTGCTGTCCAAATGGTTTATCTTAAAGCTTACTGCAAAATATATTCCTAAGGTACTGTAACTGAACTGATCATTCAAGGTACAAACTACTACTACTTCCTTCACTACAAATGTATACATTTTACTAAAATTTGCTTTTCTACCTACTTAACTCCATAGGACATTGATCTATAGTAGAATGCAGTGGCTTATAAACAGGTGAAATTATGGCTACACAGTAGGGAGCTCAGGCATGTCTCTTTTTAAGCCATGTTATCTGGGGATATTTCAGGCTTATATCCCATATGTATTTTTGTTGGCACATGGAATTTAATGCTGTTCACTAAAGAATTACAAGACAGAAAACAGAAATTTTTGACACTATAAGACAGAAGACAGAATTTCCTGTTCACTAAAGAATTATATGACAGACAATATGGATCAATGCTTCAAATACAAAGTAAGAAGAAGATGATCACTAAACATGACAAGTTACATAATCATCAGGACCCAGGGGTAGCAGGTAAAACTTGATGACCTTTATCCATCATGTCCTCTCACACCAGTTGTAAATCACTGTTGATTTAATCTGGAGGAGAAAAACAGTAATGTAGAGGAAGAACGCTTTTAAGATGCTTTTAAGATTTTTTAAAAACAAGAGCCTTCAGAATGAGTGCTATAATGCTTTAAAGGTTCTTGCTGGACATGATGAATGTTTTGATAGCCCTCCTAGCATGCTGTTTTCTGTAACATATTTAGTAGGCAGCCCTTTCTTTTTTGTGTCACTGTATCATGAGTGTTCTGCAAAGTATTAGGATGTGCCACGTTATTCATGCAAAACACGAGTATTTAATAATGTCTTAGTTTTTCCAGCATTTCACAAAATAATTGGAATGTCCAGAGTTTGGCTTTTCTAGACATTTTCCTCTTAAGATAATTTCATCTGCTGCTCTAGATTCCCTCAGTTTCTCTTCTGCTGTTGTAGCTCTCTGCTCATTATTTAGTTTTCTTATTTTAGTAGCTGGTCTGTCTTGCTGAGTCTAGTAATTTCCATGGTAATCAGATTATCTATTTGAGTATCCTGTTCATAACAAAAGTACCACAAACTTCAGTTATGGAATCGTTTATCAGCAGAAACACTTTTTTTATTCAGAGAAATCAATCTATTAAGATTGATTTACACTGTAAAAGAAAAGAACCCCTTTAGATTACTTTATCCTGTATAATTACCATGTCCTGTACAATCCTGCAGATTATTGGAAAAAGTGTCTTTCCATCACTGAATCACTTTACAGTTCCAGTGACATGTACAGTGTCATCCTTCTGATTTCCACTGACTTATGTCAGTTTGTACAAGCTGACATTCTTGGTTTCTATTCTTTTTGTTTCAGACTCATAACTGAATATGCATTTACCCATCCACTTCTTTTTTGTCCCTAAGCATGAGCCTACTTTGTTGAAATAATTGCGTAGTTGTCATCCAAATTCCTGGGAAAAAAACGTGATACTGCACATATGAGTTCCAGAAATGGAAATGCTGAACAAAGATACTTGAGCTAGAAATTGCAGGTAGCTCACTTTGAGCTGTGTAAGCATACTTGCTTCAATGTCCTCTTTCTCTTGTACCTCCACGCTGTGGGCAGGTTTAACATACCTGATCTATCCATTATTTGATGCGTATCTCATATGCCATATAGGATTTGCAGGGTAAATATCACAGATACATGCTAGTAACTAAAGATGATTAAAAATGTGATGTGATGATCCCCATTGCCACCCACGCTGGGAATACATCTACTGATTTTTGCACAAGAATAAATGTAGTGTGCAGGCAGTAATATTTCTTTAGAAGATGAGATGAGTGTATTAAATAATTGTGAGTAAAACAAAAGATAATCTTTACCCTTAATGCAGCTCCCCTCGGCCACTTACACACTGGCCCACCCGGCTAGCTCCCTGGGTGAGACCACGTCACGAGTGGGCTGTCTCCCGAATCCTGGGAATCAGGAGTCCAGCTATAGCTAACGCCCTCCCGAATAGGTAGCGGCACATCCGGGGAGAGGCGAAAGATCAGAGGGAGTCCTTTTGCAGGTCCAAGGAAAGGTTTATTAGGGAGCAGGAATGAGAGATAACAGCACCTAGGGATGGACACCACAAAAGGCACTGAAAACAGGGTGACAGCAACTTAAATAGGGGACCTCCCCCGTGGGAGGGTACATCCAGTTAACCAATCCATACAATTCAGGGCGTAACACAAGGCGGGGCACAGTAACTCAACAACCAATAGGGGAAAATGTAGGCGGAGACTGTACAACAATAACAAATGGAGGACTGAGGAGGAGATAACTGACATGGAACCTGCTCGAACTTTGGGAGGGGCCAGGGGGGATTGACAACCGCAGGGGAGTGGATAAGGGAGATTGACGGGGAACAATCTGGAAACCTGGGAGGGGATAGGGCTGATTGATAGGGGGAAGGCAGGCAATAGGGCAACCACAACGGGAACAAATAGGGGGTTTCAACAGTGGGACAAAACATTTAACATAGGGAAAAAACAAAGGTAAAATAACACAATGCAACATACTCTCATAATGCATCACTAAGTAAAATACAAAAACCAAGAACACTGTTTGTAGAGCATAAATGATGTCTGAGATGTGAGACAATGGTGTTACTGAATTTTGAATTTTATAAGTTTTTGAATGTTAAAAGTCTGAAAAGTTGCATTTTTTCCACTTTTTTTTATTCCATGTATTTTAACTAGTAGCAGTCACAATTTGTTCATATAGTGTTGGGATTTCAGTCAAATCAAAGGAATTATTTCTTATGTCTGGGCAGAGGACATAGTAACATGAAAGAACTACTGGGTCTCTAGAACCAGTCTCCAGCTTTCTCTGGTAACATAGTCATAAACTTAAATAGAGCTAATTAAGTAAAATAAATCTAATTACTGCATAATTGTATATAGGGTCTTCTTAAATGCCAAGTATACGCTGGCTGCTCTTGATACCAGGAACTTTTTCATTGATCCACGAAGTTTTAGGTAGGAAGATAATCAGATCCAAAGAAAGACCTGGTCATTTCATTGGTCAGAGGAAAATTGAGAAAAGCATTGACTAAGTTGATTGTCTTATTACAAAGAACACCTTAAATACTTCTGCATAAGAATTGTATAGAAATCTCTGGGTTATGTGTTTTCTTTCTCTTATATTATAATGGACCTTTGCACACAGATGCAGACATAGGCTCAGAGACACTCACATTTTCTCTCTGTGTAAGTTATACAGGGTACATCTTTGAGGAAACTTCCAGTTTTGTCCAACCAACACTTTAAACAATGGGAAAAATGTTCATTAGAAGATTCCCAGAAAGTTCTACCCTGTTTACAAATATCAGAGCACAATGGCTTTTTAACTTGGCCTGTTTGGTTTTGATTATTCTTGTCCTGTCGTCCCGTCTGGCTCCATCCACTTTAAACAGAGGCATAACCACCACCCTCTGGGCTGCAGATCACATGGGGGAAAAGGTCTATGTGCACCTGATACTCTGCTGGAACAAGCTCCACACTTGGATGTTTCTGAGTGGGCATTGTTCCTAAGACATTTAAGCCAGGCTGCTGTGATACTAGATGTTACAGACTAACAAAGTCTTGAAGCTGACAGAAATTAGGTATATGCCAATATTTGTATGTTTGGAGCTTGCAAGTGGTTCTTGAGAGAGGAGGATGCATGAAAACATGGATTATGCTCAGCTGTGACATAATGAAGCATCTTGACATGCTAAACTTTGGATTTTCTACATCTCAGTGGTATTTATTTAAGTTCCATAAAATAATAGATTATTCTTTTTACATGACTGAAGAAAATGATTAGTCTCTAGGACTAACCAAAGGATATTCTTACAGCCAGAAACTGTGGAGAGAATGTAGTGCTGAGCCGGAAAAATGTGAGGTTTTTAATATGTGGTTAATTTGCTAAAAATATTGTTGGAAATATAAAAAAATTTTTTCCTTTCATCTTTCAGTGGAAAACAGATCCAACAGTAAGATATCACAAATTGTCCAATATTTTTGTCCAGCTTATGTTTGAGTACTTTGTCTTAATGGATTTCTAAAATGATTTATAATTGAGCAATATAAAACATTTAGCGCAAGAAAAAATAAAGCTTCAGATGTTGGTTTAATTTCATTTGCTTTCCCTTAAAGAATAATGAGAAGCCTCATAGAAAACATTTTATTTGGAAAAAGCCTGAAGCAATGATTTTCTGGCCCTCAACAGAGGGTGTCAGTTCGGTACTTTCTGACACCTCTTATACGTAAATATAATGTGAACCCAGGAAAGTAGAGAAAAAATACTTACCTTTATCTTGACTGTAAAGTTAGGGATCAGCCTTAGAAAATTCTGTGACTGAACTGATTCAGTTTTGAGATGCTAGCAAATCTAAATTTACTTTACTTCTTTTTCAGACTTGCTGTGTTATGCTTGGCAGATCACTTATTTCATCTCTCTATATCTTATATCCTCTTATACTGAGTTCTCTCCTTTGTCTGTTTACACAATCCAGCCCAGACTGAAAAACAAGGATGTCTGGGTGTTCTTATAGTACAAGAAGATTTTGCTTATTGCTTCTCGCTTAAAGGTATTTGAGACATTTCCAATTTATATAACAGTAAAGTTAGGTATTACAGGTAAAATATTTTCTTTTAGGATACTTCTGAATTTAATCCAATGTACATAAATCACGCTTATTAGGTGACCCACATAACAACTCGGTGTCACAAATAGAAAGCTTATGGTTCCAAGCACTGCGTGGTTGACAGGCAGAATAAGTATACAACACTGAGTGTAGTATTGAAGAAAGGGAAAACAAAGGGAAAACTCAGAGTAAAGTGGGGTTTTACATAAACAAGGGTTCACACAACCAAGAGTTCTTGAATCCAAGACAATGAATGAACCACTTCCTTTCTGCAAGCTAAAATTAGTCCATTCTTTTTTTGGCACCGACAACCTGATCTGTAGCTGAACTTCTGCCAGGCTTTTGTATTTGCCACCATTTTGGACCCATATGTTTTCCTCTTCATTTACGTGTCTCTCTAACCTTTCATCCTCTCCCTCAAGCAGATCAGATCATGCATACGTTCTCGTAACTCTGTTATGGGAATCCTGATTTTTGTAAGCACTCTACAATTATAGATTACCTCTCCAAAGAGCCTCCTGGATTTAAGGCACTGTCACCTGAAGCAAGTATTCCGTATAAATCCTTCTCAGCTTTATCAAACACATTAAAAAAATAGCAAAGTAAGTGGTTCCCACTGCTTACTTTGCTTGTTTTTGGTCTTCCTGGAAATTGTCTCTGCTTTTAGATGAAGCCAAGCATGTCCAAGGGGAATTTTTTTGAAATTGTCTCAGCTTTTAGATGGAGTCAGACGTTTCTAAGAGGTTTCTGGGGTATTTTTGACATGTAAGCATGAAAGCTCTGTGACTTTCGGTTTAGTTCTGTGTTCATTTGGTGCAAGGATTTATCTTTCTGTGCTAGCAGATTAGAACAGTGACAGTAAACCAACCATACAGACTAAATAGAATTTACAGTCTGATACAGCTACACATGGAAAGGCTGTGATACAAGTTAGCATCTTTAAACTGTACAAAAACAGATTCCCCAAATTCTCACAGCTGTTCTGTATTTTGTCTGTTGAATAAGCACGGTTATGTCCTGGTAGTAAGAAGCTTCATGCAATATGTTCTTCCATAAGGTAAACTCAGGTTTTTTTATAGCTGGGAGGTCTCCGTGTGGAATTCTAGCTAAGTCAAAAGCAGTAGTGTTGAGGACTCATTGGAAACAGCCAGTTTAATCCCCCAGCTAACGCAAGTATGTTTTGTTCAATTCAGTCAAGGAATCCAGGCTTATAAAATGACTTTATAATGGTTTTTGAGGAATTGTTTACATGAGAGAATCAAGAGAGATGAAAAACAGAGAGTATCGCTCTTCAGAAATGGGCTGCATTCAGGAAATAGGAAACGTATGTGTCAACTTTGCTTCCAAGTTCCAACACTGACATGAAACAAGACATAACGAAGGCTGTTTCAGGGAAGAAGTTTCTGCTTCTATAGGTTGAATCACTCATGCCGGCTAACAGAGGGCAGCATAAGTGAAACATTATTTACAATGCTGTTGTTGCAGTGGTTAATAATGCTATTGTTGCTGTTGTTGCAATAATGTTATTGTTGCAAGTATTAGATGAAGTTTAAAAACTGCACACAAGAGTTCCCATTCCCACTTCAGGACAACAAAATGATAGATATATTGAGCTGTTTGTGCTCTCATCATTCTGTTCTATTTTAGTTAGACTGAAGCTCTTATCCTGATTCTAAACTAGCCATAGTACTTAATTTGCTTTTAATTACACTGAATTTCTCCAGTAGTTGTAAGTGACCTGTCACTGCAATTCATGAAATTGTTTTTAAGTACTGTCCTCAGTGGAATTGCAGAGGAGAGAAATGTTTTCCCATAGCTATATGCAATGATCAATAGTACCTTCCCACTTTATGAAAAGATGTTGCAACATTAAAAAAAAAATTAGAATAAGAAAGTTTTATGTTTTGAATTGTTAAATCCCAGTCCTGATTTACTTCCACATCAGTACCACTGAGCTTGAGAGAAAATTTGAACTGCTCATATGCCTTTTCATTTCACACTGAATTTATAGGAAGTTTCCAAATAATAACGGTCAACTTGGCAAGAACAAATGTAGACCAAATGGTGTAATCTCCACAAGGAAGCATAATTCTCTTATGAAGTATTTACAATAGAAAGCTTGGAAATCCAACAATAGGTTATATTGTTAATAGATTGTTTATAGCATCTTTTATTGGCTGATTCATTCCTAATGGCAACAGATTTAGTCACCTAACATTCTTCATATGGCAGGCAGTTCAGTGTTCGCTGTTGCTTTAAGAATCCTCTCAGGTACAAGAAAGTTTCATTCTGACATAAATCAATAAATAGGACATAAATAAGACATTGCAAAGTTCAGAAGTTCCCTGCAATGTTACTGAACTTTCTGATGCTCCCTTCCTGTGACCTGCCAATAACCCTTATCTCCCCTGCCTTCATGACCCTTTAATGTTTCCCTGGCCCTCCATTCCCTTTATCCTCCTAAAGAGCTTGGCTACTTCCCAACTTGGATTCATCTGACAGGCCACCCTCCTTGGAAACCCTCCCAGTCTTTGAAACAACCTTGTAGTACAGTAGCCTAAATACTAGTTCGCACATTTAAATATCACATACTGCTGAACCTGTTATTTTGGTATCTGAACTAAAAATTCCAGTGCTATAGTTTTGTGTAACCATCAATGTACATTATTTGCAGCTGATACACCTGATAGCTTCAGACATGTGAGGATACTACAGCAACATTACCCTATTTTTCAGCAGACTGCAGTTATCTAATTCAGTTTTGGACTAGGTATTAACTTTGAATGCACAAAGTATAATGGCCCTCAAGAATTTTATTTTTAATAGCTAACTACAACATACTTGCTCACAGAGATTTGTTCCAGTACAAATCATAGACTGGGTCTGATGGCCTTCACATTTTCCAGTTTGCCTACAAATAAATATGAGCTTCACAGGAATTTTTTGTAAAACAAGAAAGTATCCCAAGTGTCCCAGAAATACGCGGCTTTGTGAGTATTTAAGCAAGCAGTGTCAATACAGTAACCTAAACATTTTTGTGTGTCTGGCAAAAGGATGACTACTCACATGAATCTGGTGACAACTTGTTTTTTCACTGTTGCCCCTGTACTTAAGATACCTCCTAGAATATTTTTAAGAGATTAAAATGAGCTCAGTTGCTTGTCAGTGACACAGACAAAGTTTAAGTTTGTAATCTCAAAGGTAATGACAAAACTGTGTCATTGCACTTGGGTATAATAAAAGTCAGTGGGTTCAGAGGTAGGACAGATACAGGTGAAAAGGCTATTGAGTGGGAACAAAGTCTTCGATGGTGACATGGCAAAAAAGCAGTAAAAAGATCCAGGTTGGATGCTTGCAGCAGAGGAAATGAACCAAGAAACCAAGATGGCCAGTGTGGATATGTTTGTGTGTTAGGAATCCCCTACAAGTTTGGAAAGGTTGAGATGGAGTCTGGAGTATTCAGTAAGGGCAAGATGACTTTAGCTAGATATTTCTTCTATTACAGATAAAGTAGACAGTCCTTGGCAGTTACCTATCTATGCAATGTGCTAGTTTGTTTTTTTTATTTTTCCATGCGATTTAAATAGTAGCCTCCACTATACATGTGTATGGTCTGAATTATATTTTCTAATCCTTGGAGGACCAGCACAAAATATTTTAAGACATGAATACTTAAAGGATAAAGCACATATTTATGTGCTTGCAGTGGTAGACTGGACATTGAAAGACTGAAACATATTTAGTAGTGTCTGGAGACTAAACAAACGCAGTGCCCTTTCTCTCATCCAGCACACACTCCAGCCCCCAAAGCACCTCAGTAAGCCTTATTGAAAAACCTGCTCTATTTCATTAATAACACTCTTGTACTGGGAGAATCAAGACTGGCCAGAGAGTTTGAGACACCACAAGGGCTTACGTTCCTTTCAGACTTTCCCTTCGTAGATTGGATATTGACATCTCTCTACTGAGGGATTTTTTCTTATGTCTCTGGAGACAGGGAAATGATGTTTAAATATCAAATTCAAAGGCTTATAAATTGAAGACTGCCAGAAATTCCAGTTCTGTCAGTAACTGAAAATAAAGCATATTGGTTATACACCAAACCACTTGCATGTCATCAGCTTCAGTTTTTGCAAACCCATCTTCTCTTGTGTCCTTCATGATTTTACATGCTCTGGGAACAGAATTTCAGATTTACATTGTTCATCTGATCACTGTGGATAAGAATATATTTTATGTTATTTATCTGCTATTTGAAAATATGATGGGCGTCCCTTGTGAAAAACCAGTGGTTGGTAACCTCAACTAAAGAGAACACATTTATTAATTTGTACTAATTTCATTTGTTTCAGGGTCATGTAAGAACAAAAGACAAGAGGAAAACACACAGAAACCTCCTTTCTCTACTGAAACTGCCGTTAGCTTCAGTGTTCCAGCTTTGCAGTCCCTAATATATTTTGGCTTGTGAAAATGGATTAAGAACATGTAGAATCATTCTGAATAACAGACTTTCCCAAGCTCTTTATGTGTAGGAGAGAGAGAAGTTTCCTGAAATGTGATACCCTTAATGGAAACAAATATCAAGAAAAAGAATGCGAACAAAACGTATAGTATTCTGTCAAGTGCTAAAGAAGCCCCTATTAGTATCTCTAGCACCTTGCCTTTAGAGCAAGTTTCACCATCTAATGTGCCAGATCTTCCCAGAATTTTTCCCAAAGTAGTACATCTAGAAGCTGGATCCCAGAAAAGGTGACCAGACACTGCAATAGTATCACAACAGTCAAATTCTTCAGACATGTCTCAAACACCTTTCTCAAAAACACCTCCCTTCAAGGTATGCTATATCTGTGGCAGAGAATTTGGGTCACATTCTATTGCTATACATGAACCTAAGTGCCTGCAGAAGTGGCATATTGAGAACAATCAGCTACCAAAGCACCTTAGACGGCCAGAGCCCCAGAAACCTGAGGTCCTTACGGGTTCTGGTTCCTATACGCTTGCAGATGAAAATGAAGCAGTCTATTGTAGTGCTCAAGCCCAGCTTGTGCCCTGTAGTAACTGTGGCCGAACCTTTTTTCCTGACCGTCTCCCAGTGCATGAAAGGTGTTGCAAAGGAGGTAACAGCAGTGCAAGGCTACCAAGGTCTGGAACTGGCTCTGCACGTGGTGATCCATCTAAGGCCCATCAAGGACCAAGCAGGGGTGCACCAGCTCTATCAGACAAGGTAAGTTGCTAAGCATATGCTGTATGAAAGGGTGTGGATGCATCTTGATGCTTGGCACTCCAGGGGAGATTGGCTTGCCATCAAATTTAAAATCACTTTTCTTCGGAAGGACCCTTTAGCTCCATGCAAATGTTTCTCTGATAAACAGAGGATAAAGGAAAGGGAAATACTGGAAAGGGAATAAGGGAAACTACTTATTCCTATTTATTTTGATTTTCCTTTTGAATGGGAGTAGTTGGGTTCTCTGTTGTCCTTAAAGAGTTATACCCCCAAGAGGGACCATTGCTTGATATGGGCCCTAGGAGATTCTATTGAGCAGCTTAGGCAAGGTTTGGATGTCACATGTTTTAGGAGATTTAGGTATTTTTATTTAGTTAACGTGAAATGCAATGTTTCATTGTCCTGCAAGCATCCAGCACTTCAAAACATGATTTTCATATTTTACTGTTATTCTTAACCTTGGCATGCAACATGAGTTTACTGAGGACTGCATGTTCAAAGGCAGCAGTTCTGGGTATAACAACAACAAAATAAATAAGACTGCACATTTTTTTCCACTGAATTTGATTCAGGATCCAAGAATAAAGAAGCTGATTCACATTATCCAAAAGCTACACAGAGTTTTGGAAAATGGGATATTTTTTCTGCATTTGTTTCTGCACAAGAGACTCCTGTCTTTTGACCAGGAGTTTTGTAAGATAGATGTCTAAATTTAGGCCCAGTGTCCAAATTAAATAGCCTTTTTTTTTTATATGTGGGTTGGAATCCTGATTGTCTACATTACTTTTGAAAATGCGGTTTATCTCTCTCAGTCACCAAAGGAATGCAATGCTACGCAGAGCATTTCTTAAGGTGCTTTAGAAGGCAAAGTAGGTAACATATTAGTTTACTAGCTGCTGAGTAAAATTAAGATAATAGCGTCACCCTAGCTCACATGAGACTAAGGACTTCATGAGCCCTTTTTTTATTATGCTCTACGAGGCTACTAATTGATATATTTTGGCAAATTAAGGTTCACTCCTCAGGTCTTTTGTTAGCAAATTTTACATAATCCACAGGCAGTTCAAAGTGCTGCACATCTGCATTTACAGCTGTAGAAAAAGTGGTGCTGTTTACACTACATTGTGCTCTTTCGCAAAGAACTGTCATTGCTCTAAAGGTGATTGCTCAAGGAAAGACATGGGTGTGAAGCAGAAAATTTAATCTATCACACATAATTCTGTAGATTAAAAAAGAGAGAGTGAGAGCAATTTTCTATAGTTATGATACCATAACAACAACAAAAAAAAAAGTTTGGAGTGTTGTTTGGCACTGACAGTGACTCTGTAAAAAATGTTACCCTCTTGCACAACGGATCTGCTCCCTTTGTGGATTCATTCACATCTGCTGACTTGTTTAACAACAACATTATTATACCACTTTTTCCTTCTGTGAGCTCTGCAGAGCCAAAGTTAAATCTGTTCAAATCTGTTCTTCCTTCTCTGTGAACAACAGGTTTCCTCATTTACTTGCAAGCAGTTTCAGTTCATCAGTTGCAGCTGAACTAATGAGCTGTACAGCTTGCAGTTTGTAATTGACTTTGAGGGACTTTATCATTAACAGTCACTTTCAGGAAGGGATGATGGATTTTACCTCTCTGAGGTCTATTACTGTATTATTTTTAGAGCTGTTCTTTAGTACAGAGTTATGTGTTAAAGGCAGAGGTGGGATGGGAAGACTGAAAGAAATATCCTGTAATCCAAGGGGTTCTTCAGGACTCGCAGACAGCTTATAAGAAGTTGTCAGAGGAAGCCACTTTCCTGTAGGTTTAAATTCTCTGTGAGAGGATCTTCATTTCCAGCTGAACATTTTGAAAGGTCCACACATTGAAGGGTGTGGAAAAGCACTAAGCTTATGGAATAACTGCAGATTAGTTACAAACAGTGATAAGGTCCGTGTCTCCACTACAGTCTTCCTCTTTCTCCAGCATATGGTTTTAATTCTGCTCACCTTACTAGCTACTCAGCTGCTTATTAATTCTTATTAAAAATATAGTGCTTCACTAGTGGTGGAGTGAAATGGCTACTGTTTTGATCCTGGCTGGAAAGCATTTGGGGCAGTCCCTGTCTCATCTAACAGACTTACTCACTGTGACAGTGAATTATTAAAGTACTTGCTTAAAGTCCTGGTTCAGCAGAACATCAGAGGAAAGCAATAACTGAACAAAACCAGCCAGCCCTTATAAAAGTGTATTTAAGAGATGTAGTGCTGCTGTCAAATAAATTTATGCAATGAAAGATGTCCTAAATGAAAAAGCTGGATTTTCCTCATTTTCAAAATGAAGTTCTGACTGGTATAGTGGGTACACCGTGTAAAGTGCATTTTAACTTTACAACTACAAG
The DNA here is from genome assembly GCA_013397075.1 of Rhabdornis inornatus. NCBI lineage: Eukaryota > Metazoa > Chordata > Aves > Passeriformes > Rhabdornithidae > Rhabdornis > Rhabdornis inornatus. Next base: position 8,925 of record VWZS01000931.1, on the reverse strand, counting down.
CACTTCTCCCTGGGTGTCTCTGCCTGTATGCTAAAGAGGAGTTCTCTCCCCTTTAGCAAGTGTGGCATCAGTTGGGCCAGTGTTATCATTACTGACAAATTCTCAGTTCTGCACTAAATATCTTCAGAGGTGGAGACTGAACAGCCTCTGTAAGCTATCTCTTTCAGTACCTGTCCTCACTCTCAGAATCAATGAACACATTTGAGTTAATCATGTCTGGCTGTTTAAAACAACAGCCCATGCTTAGAGACTCTCAAGGGTCACATCAGCTCAGAAAATCTGCTTTGGATTCTGCTGTGATACCCCAGACAATGGAAGTGGTGTCTGCAGCCACTGAAACTCAGAGTTGCACTAAAAACAGAGTCTGTGTTCTTTCGTTTCATAGACAAAAATATGTGATACATGTAAGTGAACATCAATAACTTGCTGTTTGTATATGAGTTATGGGCTTTTTGACAATAGATAATGCTGATCTTAAAAGCCTATTAGATGGTGCTGCCATCTGCTGTTTTCTTCTTATCTGGTTAACTACCTAAAAAGATTTCACTGATCTTCCTTTGCTGAATTGTAATGCATTTGAACACAGTGTAAATCTTGAAAGCTTTTGTAGCAAGATGTTGTATTTTGCTCTAGCATAAAGCCATATAGCATCTTGGTAAAGGGAAGACTTCTTCAAGTGCACTATAATTCTAATGAAGGTGAAAAGTTAATTAGCAGCTTTTTTTGTCTTCTTGCCGTGGTTTTGAGCACCTTGCTAGGAGACTACTGACAACTTTGGAAATATAGAAATTTAGATGAGAATGGACAGTGAATGGATAGTTAGAATGAAACTTACTGAGTATTATATTGGGAATGACTGAGCTTCCTTCCTTTGCTTGTACATGAATGCCATATTCATCATACTGACTTAGTTTAAAAAGAAAGCACATCACAAGCAAAATGGGATATTTCATGCTTCCAGTGGAGTAGTATTTTTAATTCTATGCATCATCTTGCAGAATTACCTTACTGTTCAAGGAACTTTCCTACACAGGCATATGATCCTAACATGAATGCTGTTGTGTCTGTTGCAAAGATTGGGTAGACTGTGAGTGCAGCTTTGGATAGTCATGAGAACCATGCTATACCTTGTCCATGATCCTTATGCAAAATGCTTTTTACTTGGCAGAGAGGAATGTGAGGAAAGGGCTCCTTTCATACAATAGAATGCTGCTGCTAAGTGCTTGTACCAATCTTTTCCTGAGCCTTTAATCCTTGGGCAGTTAAAGTCTATGACAAGAGCTCCATCCTAGAGCAGGATGCCCCCCCTCTTCCCATTAAAATACATGGATAATTAAACAAATAAGAAGGGCAGAGGTGTGTGCAGTTGTGGATGATAAATATTTATGTAGGGGAGTTTGGGATTCAGTCTTATTGTGTGTACTTAAGAAGAAATAAAAAGGTTTGTGCAGTATGGAAGGATTTGACCTCATGTAACACCATAACATCAGCCTGGGGCTAGCCTTAAGTAATGTCAGGTCTATTGAAAATACATAGTTGCATAGACCTCTGAGCTAAATAACTTCATTCATAGTCACGCAGACATACTTAGCAGTCTTGGAGTAAAAAAGAAAATACTGAGACACCAGAGGAAAGCCTAACTACACTGTTAGGTATTTGTAGGTATTTTTATAATAACACCTATCCTCAGGAACAGACCTTCCCTACAACCGTTTTTGAAAGTTAAAAACAAAGCCATGAACAAACAGCCTAGCCACTGGCCTGTGAGTAGTTTGGGTTGGAAAATTGCGGTGTTTCCAAAAATAGTTTAGTTTCAAACTGCAGGCCTCCAGATGTGACATTTGGGATAGGCACACTGAAAATAAAAAGAAATGAAGGCTAAATATCATCAGCTGTAGAAAGTCCAAGTAAAGCTTTTCATATCTTGGATTCCACAGTTAAAAAAAGAAAAAATCTATTACTACCAATTTTTAGGCTAATCTCTTTCAGGTTTTAAACATGTGTGCAGAGAAGAATTTGTGTATATTTGTATGTGTGGTGATGAGTCAATTTCAGTATTTTTCTGGAATAAAAATAATTCTATCCTAAGAGTGACCTGATTCCTTTTAATTAATTCTGCTTTCTCCTATTGTTTCTGTACTGTTTTTAATTATGGAAATTGTAAAAGACAGACATTTCTACTTGAAAAGATTTCTGCATTTGTACTGGGATTTCTTTTTCCTATTCTGTTAGTATATGGAGAGTCCCTACAAACTGAATGTAAATCAAATTGCTCTTTCCTAGTTCACAGCCAATAAGTGACCATTTAAATGAATGGCAGGAACCCAGCTAACAAGAACTCATGGGGAAAGTGTGTTCCCAGTGATTTTACACCTAGCATTTTTTTAAGAAACCGTTTCTAAAATATTATAACTGTACCCACAGCAGGCATGCACACTGAAAAGAGTTTTCTGACCTCAGGAGTGTAGGTTGTAGTATCCTTATCTAAAGCTCTGCAGAGCCTACAAATAAATGTATAGTGTCTTCAGAAGACTTTGTATCTCGACCCAAAGTCTGACTTCAAAATCAGACAAGTTATAGCTCACAACTTGAAGTAAAGAAGTAGGTGAAATTTGATAATGAAAAGCTATAAGTTGTTTCTAAAACAGCTGTTGCTGTATTCATCTAAAAATAGAAGAAGAAGGCTGTATTTTTATATATATTAGAAAATACACTTATATAAAGTACTGTGTTATCAAAGATAGCAAGGAAATTCCATTTGAAAGTCAAGGGGATGAAAATGTCCTTGGAGAGCCCATCTTTGGATGTTATATTTCAAGACACTGTGAGAACCTTCCAGTTGAAGTCCAACTTTTCCCAGAAAAAAAAACACTTTATAGAGTAGTATTACTTTCATGTAAGTGAGATTACATGTGTGATTCAGGAAGGCAATCTTATGCAGATTGTTCACTAATGACATTTTCAGACTGTAACATAAATATGAGAAGAGCTGCCCAGAATTTCATGAACACATTGATGGGCTGACAGAAAGAGTCATAAATATGGGAACAGGTTATACTTTGTCTTACACAGCAGCAGAGGAAAAAATGAAACCCCCACCATTCTTGTTTGAGTGAGAAAGGTTTCCTGTATTTGGTCTGGCATGGCTGGCTGTGAGGAGGGCAGAGAATAGCTCATCTCTTACTGGTATTCTGCAGTCAGAAGTGTAGGACGTGCTGGCAGTTGTGAGACCCATCTGTGTGCCTCAAAGTTCTTCTCTACAGCATGTTTTTATCCTACTTCCTGGAGCACGGCTGGTACTGACACCACGCCTAGCCCAAGATGAGCCTAAGGACACAGCTGAGTCCATAATCTGCAATACCACAGTAATTATACATTTTTCAGCCTTAGATTATGTATTTTTGAGGTTTGGGGTAGAGGAATTTTTTTCTTCTGTTGTTGAGCTGTTTTTCTCTGAGAACAAAAGTAGATCTTCAGTGTGGAAACAATGACTTGCTTAGAGTCCAGTTCTGCCCTCGCTGCAGTCACTGGCAAAGTTCACACCAAGGCCTTTGGGATAAACAAACATCACTTCCTATTTTGCCCCTCATCCCGAAATATCCTGGATTGGTTTTAATCTTTGAAGGCCAAGAATTCCACCAGCTAACTGATCTGTGGCAAAAGTGGCATAAAGAACCACAATTACCTCTTGGGAGAGCTGCCCTCCCTGTTTAGCTTAAGAGAGACACAAAGGCTCAACACAGTGCTTTGAGGTGTGTTCTGGCGGAAGATGGAGTCTTTCTCTTACTGTACTAGACATCAAGAGTTCAGCTGATGAAGCTTTTGTTGCTGCTTTCCATTTTACTTCTGCTTGGTAAGTAAAAAATGGCTTCAACCATTTAAGATGGATGCTGCATTTCAACCTGATGAAGCAGAGGCATTGTTTCTGCATGTGAAGAACTTGAAGGTATGAAAGTAAAAGAGATGAAACGTAAGACACCCAAGTATAAATTAGTCACGCACATGAATTTTCAGCCCAGCATCTGCAGAAGAAATCTGCCTGTTCCAGCTGCCCAGTTAGTGAGGCAATATCTCTTACAAGCCTCAGGACTGATTCCAAACAAAGCCAGACTCAAAGAAACAGTTACACGGATTTCACATATACCAGGTTCCTTATCTACATGATTGTTAGTCATTCTGATTCAAAGTTAATATTAAAAACAACCTTTTTTCTTCTTCACCATTGTTACATGCAGGCAAAAGTGGTAAGATGGCCACCAACAGTGATCTGCTACATATGTGGCCGTGAGTATGGAACAAAATATATTAGTATACATGAGCCACAATGCCTGAAAAAATGGCACCAGGAGAATGACAACCTCCCCAAGCACCTGAGAAGGCCAGAACCCAAAAAGCCTGAAATCAGAACCCTGCAAGGTAAGCTACAGACCAAATTAAGAGAGATGAGCAAAAAAGTGGGAAGAATTAAAAAAGATATTTTAAAGCAATAGGTAAACAGTTTGCAAGTACTTTGTTCTCTTTGTAAGTTTACTTACAAGACCTTGTGTTAAGATTTCCTTCAAAGCATCCATGGAAGTAAAAGTAGTCATTATCTATGGATCACACCTCCTAGGACGTGCCCCTGTATGTGCCAATGTGTCCTGAATCAAAACACAAATAGATTAGTAGCCTGTTTCACAGCTGCATTACTATTTTTTGACTTCTTTTAACACTGTAGACAGGCATGTCTTAAAATCAGCAAAAACATCCAAGAATAACGTGCAGACATGACACGGAATCATTAAAATAAAATACCCTCAGGCAACATAAGTGTAGATACTTCAGCCAGATTCTTCTTCTACAGTCAACAGCCTGTAGATGTTATTGATCCCTTTTTATTTGCAAGTCTGAGAAGCTTTCATTGTGAGACAGTGTAATATAAACACAGTGGAGAAAAAATACATGTAGTACAAAGTAAACAATTTCTTTTTCCAATTTTACATGTTGATGTTGTGGGTTCTGTTTTCTAAGATTCCACTTCTTCAAATCAATGAATACTGATGATGCCCAGCACCCACAGAGATGGGCTGTCATATGTATTCCAGGGTCGTATGTTCACAAATTCCTATCCATGTTTTGCCTGGAAGCTGTTCCCAGGACTTCCCTATTCCCACATGAAGTTATTTTACCTTTCCTGCTGGATGCTTTCCCTGGCCCTGCCAGCTGGTCTGAGCTACTTTGGGCCAAGTTTGGACCACTTCCTCACAGGCATTTAATTCACACACACTTTTTTTGTATTCCCCACAATTTCCCTCAGCTTCCCATAATGTCTGGAAAAGTAGACAAAGTCTCCTACAACTCACTTGTGAAAGAGTCATACACTAGATCAGTTTACAGCAGTACAAAGAAATATGTCCTCAGAAGACATGCAGAAGAGACCAGGATCACTAAAAACACTAACCAGATGTTCAAAATAATAATAAAAGTTCAAATAATATAAAACCGGAACTTGGTTAACAGATGCCAAGTGGCATAGTTGAATCTGCAGTAAAAGATGTGTTCAAAAGACATTTTCATTGTATTTGCTTTTTTAGATGTTAAGCACTTTTTAATTACTACACATTGTGTGGTAAAACAGATGGAGAAAATGAGAATTCCATGTGAAAGAGGAGGATGCAAAAGGCAAATCAGGTTATTTTGAAATACACTCTTCTTATTTTGAAAGAGTGGAAGCAGAAAGACAACCACCCTTTGAGAAAACAATCTAGCAGAAGGCTCCCAGATATGAATCAGAAAGTTGTCTTATTTACTCAATGAGTCATATCGGGCGCCTTGCATCGCCTGTGAGGTGTTGTGTGCCCATGGTTCCTCTGGGGATACTGACCTGCTTCCAACATCTGTCTCTAAATGCCTGCTGATGCAAGCCTGATCAGTTCTGTAGCTTGAGCTAAAATTGTTGTTCCCCCTGCAGCTGCCTCATACTCCTGGCCTTGAGAAAATAATCTCGGTGTTGCTCTTTTACCATAAGATTTACTCTTGATCATACGGTAAATTCTATAACTGACCTTCAGACCACATGCATGTACTGCATGTCTCACAGTTTCTCAGCTCAGGGGGGTGGGATTACCCCTGTTGTTGAATGAAATAGACAATGTTCCAAAAAAGCTCAGAAATATTAACTGCTTACATAAAACTTTTTATAACTTACATAAATCTTTTTCTGAAAACTCAAGTGTCATGGGAAGACAACCACTGCCCTCATTACACAGTGTTTTGTTTGTGGAATGCCTAACACATGCCTGCAAGGAGGAGAAAGTAATCTTTCTTTCTCCCTCTTCTTTTTTTTTTTTTTTTAATACTTTCCAAAGTACAGAAAATACACATTCATTTCCTGCAAGCAAAGGGGGTATGTGTCTCAGCCAAGAAAAGAAACACTACTTGGTTGCTCTTCTAACAAAAAGAACATTAGGAACAGGCATATTAAGAGATCTAAGGCTTATTGTGGTTATGTGAACCATTGGATATGAATCATATTAAAATTGTATGGGCCTTTAATGAAGAGCTCTATCATGTGCCAATGACAGAAACCATGGAATATTTTTAAATGCACAAGTCCTTTTAAAAATTGTCCATTGCTAACAGTTCAAAGAAAAAAAACAGATTTAAAAATCTTTTCTATATTGTCATACCAAGTAAGAAGAGTGAAGCAAATACGTTGTCAGTTTGAGCCATGTGGATTTTTTTCTGCATGCACTTCAAATGAAAATCCTTAAGATCTAAATCCAGGTATTAAGCAACCTGCCTGGCCTTTTTGCAAATCAGTTTGAAACAACACTATGTGAAAATCCATTTCAGAAGGAAAGTCAATTTCAAGATAGAAGTAAACAAGATTTTTTTTTCTACCCAAATTAAATCTTGAAAACACATCTGAGTATTTTAAGAATGCTCCTGAGTTTTCGCAGCAGTCATTCTTCCCACAGTGGAAAATAACTGAGGGTAAGGCTGGATTAGTGTTTCGATGACAATAGATGCATCAGTGCAATGACCCCACAGGAAGCTGTAGCTTAAAAGTACTGTAGGTTTTGTTCTGTAAGGCATTAGGCTTATCTAAGATTCACTCCACTTTTTAGTATAACTCACATAGACTTCAACAGGAAGAAAATTGGGCCCCTTGTCCAGAGCAGTACAAAGATCATATTCTCAAGTACAATATGGTCCCACCCATAGCCATGGTCAGATAACACATGCTTGTTAAACAGAGCTTGAAGCAAAGCCAAAAAGTGAATTTGCTGATAATAGTATGTATGCAAAGATGTTAATAATTAGCTGAGAATGCAGATCATAACACACAGCATGATGTTTTCTCTGTACTCTTATACAATACAAAATCATTCAGTTTGAAGTTAATTTAATTCAACCCCTGGGACAAAAACCAGTCTTTTTTTTATATATGTTTTACTCTTTTGCTTCTTTCTTTTCTTTTTCATTTGCAAAAGCAATATGGTCCAGTTAAACTGAAAGGCTCAGTCAACATGTATTTCCTGAAAATATTTTCCATAAAGAGTTGAATGTGGGTCTCCAGAATGAAAGCTGATACTTACTTTCTCTAATTTTCCAGCCAAAGGTTTCTATGATCTTGATGCTTTAAATGAGGCTGCCTGGACCAGTGCCCAAGCCCAGCTAGTTCCATGTGATATTTGTGGGCGTACTTTTCTTCCAGACAGACTGATCGTCCAGAGGTCCTGTAAACCAAAACATGCAAAGTAAAGTGTATGTAACACACATGCATACAAATGCATGTCTGCTCATACACACACAGACAGACACACACGCGTTTATCTTAACCTAAATAAAGTGTGTGTGTGTGTGTGTGTGTGTGTGTGTGTGTGTGTGTGTGTGTACTTGAATGCACACAAATGCACCCATACCTTTCAGACACACCATGAGAGAAATAAAATTCATCTGGAGAGACACGGTCACCAGAACTTTACTGTGTAATGATATAATGTGCTCCAAAAATCTCCAGAGTAAAAATCAGCAGTTGCTACTAAAGTGTGAAGTCAAATACAGAAAACTAGTTCTTTGAAAATTTTACTTCTCTTTGAAAGACTCTCTGATTAGTGTAAGGACCTTTAACTGAACTTGACTAATCAGAGAAACCTAATAGCTCCTTAAAGTTTGTTCATTTTTGTGTGGGTTTTCCAGTTTTTTTGTTTGGAGCTGTCCTGGTTTAGGGCAAATTTGGGGGAAAACCTCTGAATGGGGTCCCTTCAGGAAACAGATTTAAGCAGTTCTTCTTCTAATTGGTTCAGGGAAATATTTCTTCAGAGAGAAGTGGAAAAAAACCCTGTTTATTTAACAGGCAAAGCACTTCCCAGCACAAAAATGAACAATACTAAGCAGCAAAACCTCTCACCCTTCCAATGAGATAACAAAATCAGATGAGTGCTTTCCGTGGGTTGCAGCCTGGCTCACTCAGTCTGTTCTCAGTCCCTCTGGCACTGGGAAATGATGTGGCCCAGGCCAGGCCTGGTGGGACACAGGTGTGAACTCCCGGTGCTCCTCTGGGTTTTCAGTCCAGAGCAGGTTTGAACAATTCTAAGGAAAAAAAAAAAAAAACCAACCAAAAAAACCAAACCACGTCCAGGCAGTTTCTCTGCCTCAGCTAGCCAAAACTAACCACGAGCAAAGGAGAGCTCTCTCCTGCTGTCCAATGCAGACATCACAGTCTGTGTGAATGATGCAGGGGAGCAAGTGTAGTCTCTGATAACAAGCTCTGCACCTCTTCTCTTCCCCTTCACTCCCGGAACCAGTCTTAAAGCTGCAGAACTCAATATTCAACACTAAAAGAACAGACAGTTTGGGGATATAGTGTTGTGGTTTGCTATTTTGTTGTTGAGATTTGACTGTTGAGACTTTATCATTCTTTGTTTTGTAATGGTTTAC
>VWZS01000923.1:1172415-1311354 GCA_013397075.1 Rhabdornis inornatus | reverse complement strand
TTATTTTTATATTATATATTATATTTGCTATATAATATATATTATATTGTAAATACTGTAGCATAGGGCTCATGGCCCACCTGTGCCTTCCTGCTAAGACAGTTTTATGTCTTTGCTAATAAAAGCACTCATCTCCCAGGAAGAAAATTTTCTTCTGTGTAATTAGCAACAAAATTAAATGCATTATAGATATCTCTTTATGTCTTAATTGTCATAGGAAAAGAGAAATCACAGGCACTGAATTAGTGCAGTTAAAATAGAATGATTCAGAAATGGTTTCCTTTTTCTGCTGATTTTTCCTCTTTTCACACTTTGTTGTCTCTTTTGTAGCACCACAGACTCACAGATCACCCATCCACCTACCATCAAGATGTATCAAATCTAAGATAAATAGCTCTTTATCTAATTCTCTCTGCCAAATAACTTCAGATGATGCCTAGGCTGCGTTCTTTAACTGCAGATACATTGGAAAGAAATACTGACAATAATGGTATAAATATAGGAAAAAAAGTCACAGGCTCCAAAAACTGTGCCTATAAATGTTTATTTTTAGCAAGTATATGTGGCAGTCTTTCAATCCCATTCATTTAAGAGTTCGCAGCTGAGCTGCTGACTGCAGCATGAGCTTAGCTGCTAGCTAAGCCTCTGGACACTTGTGTGGGGAGGCTTAAATTCAGTGTCTGCACCCTGAACAATATTCAACCCCAAAGACAGATGAGATTAATCAAGCACCACAAATCAGGGGTTTTTTTTTCCCCTTTTGGGACCTCATTAGGTAATAAAGTTGAAGTGTGTTTCTTCACCTTTTCCTCAGCTTATGGCACATTTTCTGTCTTAAAACTCACAAAATGAGTTTGTTCATATTTCTCTGTATCTGGAACAGTATGGAAAATGCATTTATACCTTACATCTCAGAAGAATGTAAGTGTTTCTTACATGCTTAAAACAAATAAATTGTGTTTATTCCAAGTCCCTCAAGTTCTCAGTCTTTCAGGCAAAGAAGGGCAGGAGGTAGCACCACAGACTCCAACATTGCTATGTATGAGTACTTGGACATGACCTCAATGCTGTCTGTAGCAGTGGTTTTATTAAAAACCATTGTAGAGTTGTGACTTCTTGCTTCCATCCTTGAGTGTCAGATACACCAATCCTCAGTTCCAGCCTGGAATTTATCCTCACGGAAAACTAAGACAAATGGGCAGATCCTGCCTGCAGGAATCTCTTTCTCTCACCTTTGGCCACAGTGGGGGTCTAGATACTAGTCTGAGCTACATACCTCAGCTCTAGGTAGGTGAGCTGGGCCCCACAGTGGGTATTTCCAGCTGTGAGCACTGAGAGGAACCAGCTGGAATGGGACTCAAGCTGGGCAGAAGCCCAGCTGTGTTCTTGCTGCAAATGATTGCCCCTAGAAATGTGTTTGGCTTGAGAGGCACAGTGATTTCTTATATCATTAAGATCAAATCCTGCCCAGTTGTGCTATCAATAGCGCAAAGCAAAGCATAAATAACCCTTCAGATGGATTTGAGTGTCTTGCACAAATTCCTTACACTCAATATAATGTCAGGAAGAATTTGTCCATTAGTGCACACTGAGACAATTGCATGTTTATATTTATAGAATTGCTGGACAGCTGAAGCTACCTGGTTGGATTGTATTGTAAATACATAAGTCAAAGTCTTCTAAAGAAATCCCAAACTTTACACCTGAGAATAACTATGTTTTGAGTACTGAAGCTCTACACTTCATGTTGCCTGCAAAACAAATTTGCGCTTCTAATTAAGGCTGCCTAAAGACAGAGTAATACTAAATAATAATATTAGCACAAAGAAAATTTACTTTAAAAGAAGTTGGCAAATCAGTAGAGAAGGCAAATATTAATCCTGATACAAAGAAACAACTTTAAAGCAGCAGAAGAAAAAAGAAGGGAAGACATATCAAAAGATAAAAGTAATTACTTGAGAAAAGCAGGACTCATTACTGTACCAAAGGCCACCACAGTATGATATTCTAATTAAAAAGCACTTCTTAACTTGCACACTTTTTTACATTGACAAATGTAGGAATTTTTTCAGCTATGAAAAGGGTATAAAAATTTTTGAATCAATAATGCTGCAATAATTGCCCTTAACAATTTGTGCCTAACCTTAGATGTAAATACAAATTGTAGCGTCTCTCAAGTCATATTTTGTTTCAAAATACCACAAATACTGCATCACTAAGTGATGAAGAGTAACATTAAAATAGGAAAAACCTATGAAACTTTTAATCAAATGTTGAAATTATGAAGTGAAAAGATAGTAAAAAATTGCACAGAAGTTCAAATTGAAAATTGCTATATATAAGAATAAAAACATAATTTGAAAACTTCATGTTTTTTTGGGAAAAAGAACTGTTTTGACCAACAGGAGATGAGTCATTACCATTTGGAAATTTTTTTTTTAAATTTGCTACTGTGGTTTCAGATTATTCAAATACATTACAGAAACAAATTTAGAGCAATGGTAAATAATTTCTTTCTTTTGACATTTTAGACTTAGCAAGGGTAGAGGTAGCTTTAACTGTCTAGTCCTGTTTCTGCTCTCTGGCTGGGCAGTGGCAGGCATGCTTGGTGGAGAAGGACTCTCTCTTTTGGCAGAGAGAGGGATTATGGGAGGAAAGAGAGACAAATAAAACCCTCCAGAGCTCTTTGCTCACAGATTTTTCCTTTTCTCCTTCCTATGACCATTATGACTCAACTAAACTAAACTTAGACTGACTGGGAATTCAAAATTCAGAAAAATCAACAATAGCATGGGTGAAATGGACAGGAATCGCTTCCTCTTTTTACTAATACAGGAACACAGACACATTTGCTAATTGAGCTCAACAGATTTTAATAAAAAAAGGAGTACTTCTTTTACCTGGTATGTAATATATAATTGTCATAGCTGAAAAGGTAACAAATAAAAATGAGTTCATGAAAAAAAGTGACACCATCTATACACTATTAAGTTTTGAGATCCCTAAGACTCATATGCCTGCAAGAAAATCTGAGAGGTAGTTTCCAGTATCCCCACCTTGCTCTGTTATGTTTCCCCAAGGATTCACTGTTTTCTGCTGTTGGAGATGTGGTCCTGGGCAAAAAGACCCAGTAGAGCACTGCGTGTGCCCTTATGTTAGTGGACTTGTCATCAGGATAGAGAATGAGCAGTTTTCTTATCATTATTAATGGAAATAAGGAGGGGTTTTTTTCCCACTATGCAGTCCCTTCTCCCAAGACTATGCAACTCCAGTGCTGGAACCTGCATGATCCCAATACCTCAGCTGGCTCTTGCAAAGTGTTGTGAAGAAAGCAGCCAGAAAATATAGGAGACTGATGGAGTGAGGGGAATCATCAAATCCTGGTGATTTTCTGATGAGATTGAGATCCAGAGACAATGTGGATGGATAAAGAAGGTCAGCTGGGACTAAAATGTGAGGGGAGAAGGAGGCAAATGCTGAGAACCTGATTGCTTACACAGGGTATTTGCAGCTGGTCACGGGAATAAGTACATCAATTTATGAGTGAAAGGCAGCCTACCCAAATTTCTCCAGTGCCCACAACAGTGGAAACTGGATAGTACTTGGTGTAGAAGCACCGTGACCTTTTCTACCACTTTTTGCACCACCAGGCACCCCTGAACCTGTGTGAACTCTGTCACACAGCAAACTCACCTCCTGTCACACAGTGAGGACCAGAAAGGCTCCAAATGTAGACTATTTTAGATCCAAAAGAGGGATATACATCTTTTCTCACTTAGTTTTTCTTAAACAAGTACTCTGTAAAAGTATATATTCTTATTTGGAGTTCCATTTATTTCAAGTGTCAGGAATGCTATGAGATAACTTGGGCTGAAATTGCAGAACACAATCCTCACTTACAGATTAATTAATTATAACTGCAATTTTGTTCATTTTTAAAGGAATTACTCTTTAATTAATCTATATGCACAGTTTCATTTTCAGCTGCACTCACCCCTGTCAGTAGGAAAACATGTATAAACCAGAGGGTAGGGTCAGAGTTGAGATATCAAAAGGTTAGCATCCCATGTTAGAAACAAGTGTCAGCATTAAGGATCGGACATTCTTCTTCTCTCTTCCTATTTTATTCTTTTTAATGATGAGTTCTCCCGTATTTCCTCTTCAACAGCTTTACATCCTGAGTTGTGCTCAAAGAAATTTGCTCTCATTTAACTGTGACAGAGTGAGTAGTAAACTTCACTAATGTCTGTTTGGTTTACATCAGCCTAAATAATAGCTCATAGAAACGCTTTAGCTCAGCTAGGAAATATCCACAAAAATTAGGCTAGATTGAGTTGAATCGATAGAAATAGCTGCACTCAATCTAGTTTATATTGCTGAATCAGAATTTGTGGCAGTAGGGGAAAGGAACTTACTTTTTTTTCCAAATAAAGATTCTGAGTTACTGATTCTATGAGGACATAAAATGAAATCTGTACAAGTAGTTGTTTTCGGTAGATGGCAAAATATGCAGTCCATGACTTCAATACAAAAATGAGGTTTTTTCCTAGAGATACTTCTAGCTGAAGCTTACCTCTTAGTCTAAAAACCTTGTGAGGGCCGAACACAAGTAATTTTTACTTTCATATGATTTGACAAATAGGCCATATTATGTTAATTAATTACACAAGGTTAAGAAATGTTAAAAATAAACCTATTTGCTACTGGAAAAAGATACAAAGAGGTAGATTAGGTCTTTGATATGAGGCTTCATTCTCCAGTTAGCCAGAACACCTTAAGATCATACGGGTAAATATATTCCAGATGACATCATAAATGCTTTCAAGTTCATCTCTATCTGTCTTTGCATTGAGACCGTTGTTTTTTTTTTTTTGAAGGGATTACCCCAACTTCCTGCACATTGGTGCAATTTTGGTGCAATCACAGCAGATGTATTCCGTAGGCACCAGCCTGGAAACTCTGCTCGGAGGCTGCCAGTGGGACTTCCAGCCATAGGGGGACCCCAGGGCCCAGAGCCGGCAGTGATCAGCACCATGGACAGCATCAAGCCACACACAAGAGGGAAATTTTCCTCCGAGGGACTGGAAAATCTAACCCCAAGGGAAGAGCTGGAGCTACCAGCAGTGTACATGTGCAGAGCCATTGCCAGCTCCTTCATTCCCTTGTTCCATTCATCCAGTCATGGCTATGAAAGCACAGCCCCCAAAGGTTTCTCAGTAATTAGACTCACAATCCGGGCACCCTTGGTTCTGTGAATAGCAGATTTTTTTTCTAGCAAACACATGGCCATCAGCTTTCTGAGGTCTGGCAGGCAGGTGGCAGGGCTGCCTCTGGAGACTTTGAGGAGGATTGTCAGGAAGAGGCTCTGTGTTCATCCCTGGGTGAACATGAGATTGCTTCAGTATCATCGGCCCATTCACGTTCCTGCCGGGCACAGCACTCAGTGATCTCGCATACAGATTGAACTAGACATCAGATGGTGTTTGTCTTCTTCCTATTTTGTCATTTATTTTAAAGAGGCACTGTTTCAATGAGGTCCTAAGGAACTGAGAGACTGAGGAGATGAATGTTGTCTTTAGTGGACTGTAAATAAGAAATCATCCTGATTTATCAGGAAGGTCAGGGACACGGATCTGTCACCTAATGCAAACAAAACTCCTATTCCTGTGCCTCATCAAAGTAGCTTAGTAGAGAGGTAAGAAGCAGTGCATGGCTTATCTAGCAAAAAATGTTGCTTACTGTGAATTCACACAATATTTTTTGTTTTGTCTAAAAAGTCTCAAAGTTTCTTTGATGTACCTAGTGGTTGGCAGATTTTCAGTTTAGATGAAGCATTGTTATGCCTGAATGCAGCAAAATTCAATCTTTTGTTCTTGAGCACAGGGGAGGCATTGAAAATAGGGAGAAAAAGGTTCAAAACCCATCAGTAACTTTTAGTGATTCAGCTTTCAAAATTGCAATACTTTTCAGTATGGTTTCATATATCTCAACAAATTATTAAAGGTTAGAACTATTTTTCAGTAGGCTGTATTAACATTTTAGTAAATGCTGGTAAATTCAGATGAAAAATTCACTTTTTATTTTCCTGAGTCCAAAGTCTAGTTTTAAATCATCGAGGGATTTGTTTTAAGGCACTTAGTGGAAAGTGTTCAAATAGTTTATTTTCATGAAAGTTTCATGGCAAGACCTAATATGATGATAAGGCTTTCAGAGACTTAATAAACACCTTATATTGCAAACCAATCTGTAATGCTCTGATCACTGAGTCTTTTTATTTCGCTAGTAAAAAAGTTTAATGGAATTTTAAAATAAAAAGTAGTGGTGTTAAGTTAATATCACCTTGCCAAGGATACAGTGTTATTTGTTGGGGGATTTCAGGGATTTTTTTAGAAGTCTTGATGTCTACAGCATTAATTTCTTTTTAGGTGACCGCTGACAAGCTTGGGGTCTGTGAAATACCCCTCCTGAGATCTGACATTTGATCTCAGCAAACAGGAGATTGCTATTTTCATTCACAAATAGCAACATAATTGCATTATCATAAAAGTCACATTGCTGTTGGCTGTATTGCAAATGCCCATGAAAGTCCTCTTGACCCCAAAGGTGCCATCTCATGTAAAAGATTTTTATATAACTGAAATAACTCCCTCTGCTCATGTCTCCAGGATAGAAGCAGCAAAAATCCAAACCATAACTATACTTTAACATCATGAAAACCACCATTCAAAATATTTTAAAATATTTATTTTGTTTAAGGTCACAGTAAAATAGAGAAAATAGTTACCAGTAAATAGAAAGGAAAAGTTTATTATCTCAGCTCCTGATGTGAAAATTTAGAGTCACTCCAATAAAACCAGTGGAAGTGTTCCACTGTCCAGTGCTGCAGTTTGAATCAGAATTGGGATCAGAGATTGAAACTGCATCTTTTAAACATCAGGAGCAACAGCAAAACCAGAAATTATAATTTTTAGCTGGCTTTCCTGAGGAGAGAAGGCTCACAGAAGGCCTGTTGTATCTTCTGTCCTATCCTCAATAACCTGGAGGCCACTATTTTAAGGATATTTAACAAAACAGTATGAATTTCAAAGATATTGTGTCTCTGTTGTGTTTTCTTGAAATTAGACAAATCAGGTGTTTAACCCCAGCCAGGAACAAAGTACCATGCAGCCACTCACTCAGTCACCCCCCAACCCCAGTGAGGAGAATCAGAAAGAAAAACTCACGGGTAGAAATAAGAACAATATAATAACTGAAACAAAATAAAATATTATAATGACAATCTAATGACAATCATAAAAATAAGGATAATAATAATAGTAATGACAAGCAGAGAGGGAGAGGAATAAAACTCAAGGAAACAAGTGATGCACAATATGATTTCTCACCACACTCTGACTGATGCCCAGCCCATCCCTGAGCAGCAATCAGCCTTTCCCAGCCAATTCCCCCTGGTTTATATACTGAACGTGACATTCTGTAGTACAGAACACCCTTTGGCCAGTTCACCCACCCTGGCCATGTTTTCTTATGGCTTCTTGGGCACCTGCTCGATGGCAGAGTATGGGAAGCCAAAAAGCCCCTGACAGGGTAAGCACTCCTGAGTGAAAACTGAAGTACCAGTGTGTTATCAACGTGACTCTCCTACTGAATCCAAAATACAGCACTGTACCAACTAAAAAGAAAATTAACTCTATCCAAGCCAAAATCAATGTGTTACACAGGACCTAATAAAACAGCAGAGTTGGGAGATAAATGTAGAACCCTGAGTCACAGCCTGCAGCTACAGGCAAACTATTTCATTAATTCCTCATGAGCTGCTGTGGGAGGGAAAGCAGATTTGTGAGAAAATGGAAAAGTGCACAGAAGTTTTCAGCAAGACTGGATATATGGCAGTCAAAAATCCTGTAAAAGCAGCCCTCATGATATATTCTGGCAGTACTTGGTGGCCCTTCTTAGCTAGAGTTCAACTACACACAGCCCAGGTCTTTCTTTTACCAGGGAGTTTGGGATTTACAGCAGCCGCACTGATAGAACTCCCTGCACACCTGCAATGCTCTTCATGCCTCAGCAATAAACAGAAAAAGACCTGTTAATCTCTAGGATGTCATGCTGGTTTCTAACTTCTCCCTTTTGAAATCTCCCCCTGGTTTTGCCACAGCCAGGAGTGCTGAAGGTATCTTATAAATCCTTATCCTCAGACAGCTTCTTCTGTGGCTGCTGGTAGATACATTTCTGCTGTACATACAACTGTCTCTGACTCCTGCAAGAATGGAAATTAGTTTATTTCCCAGAACAGACACCAGAGAATTATAATTAGCAAGTGACTACAGGGTCACTTGCTCCATATGACTTAATTTAGTAATTATTGTCTACACTGTATCCAATAACTGCTTAACAAAAATACTCTATTTATTGAAAAGGCTTTGTTCTGTGATTATTTTTTTTTTTTTTTTAGTCCTAAGATCTGATGCCCTTCTTCAATTTGGGTTTGGTTGCTGCCCTCATGGTAGTGATCACTGTCCTGACTGGTCTCTTCACTTGCTGCCTGATGAGGGACAAAGCATCCTACTCTTGTTCTTGCTTTTCCTCCTGCAGATTGCTGTCCTGAGCAGCTGTAAGGGATGGACGGGAGCAGCCTGAGGTGAGATAAGGCTGCTTGAGGAAACCAACTCTTCAGTCCAGGTGAGGGAGTGGAGATAAAACCAGGAGCTTTGCAGCTGGGGACCTGTAATAGTGCAGGAGGCTCATGAATGAAGTGCTGCCTCCAGTTTCAAACAAATAGGACTAATCCGAGTATGATTTTATGTATTCATATAATACATAAAATACTTCTTTTTTTCCTTCAAAGTGCCTGCAGGGCCTTGCTTTATGTTGTGGCGTGCCAAAGGATAGCTCTGTCATCTCACGGAGGGTCAAATGTCCCTGCGTGCCTCAAGAACCTGGCTGGTTAGCACAGTGACACAACCCACAGCCAGCATGACACAAAGAAATAAAATTGCTTACAGCCTGTCCTAGTTTCCATGCCCACTTTCCACAAGGTCAGGTTTCTTCCAAAGACTATGACATTCTCCGTAGTCTCCAATGGTTCTGCTCCTGCCAAAAATGACCCCCAGTTCCACCTGAAAGACTGAAACCTTATCACAACCAAAATTTCCCAGAGCTTGGCGGGTGCCATAAATCCCTGCTTTACTCAGGCGGGTAGTAACACTGCTTTTAACACCTTTAGCACTATAAGGAGTACAAGCAAGGGGCTCTGAGCAACCTATTCGAGTTCAAGATGTTGAATTGAAGGGGGGTTGGGACTAGGTGACCCTTAAAGGTCCTTTCCAACCCAAACTATTCTATAATTTCATGATTCAATTTCATATGAGCAAAAAATATGAGCTATTCCAAACCTCACTCTTTTTATTCCTGGGCTTCAGATTAGATGGAAATGTGTGCCCTATATTTAAGATACAGTGTTGAATTTCTGCCTCTACTATCACAATATTCCTGTCAGCTAAAGCATCTCTTGGCATGCCACAGCAATTATACATTTATCAGCCAGTCTGTTTCCAGTTGAGAGAAAAAATAGATTTTGCTTGGGAGCTTCAGAGTATTTTAAATAGCAGGGTGATTCCCTAGAATATACAGATGAGCAATTACCACCTTTAAATCATGCACTGTATGTTACTGCTCCCATGAATAATGTATAAGGCAGCCAACATTATAAAATAAAATGGTGCTACATCATAATCTGCTCCAGGTGACCTAAAGATATTGGGATCCTTGACAGAAGGGGAAAAACATAGCACAATTCTCACTCTGCCCATCATCAGGAAGTGTCCATAGCAAGGGGAGAGCCCCACCATCTAACCTGAGATTCTGCAGTGAAGAGGTCTGAGCTGGTGCTAGTAGCTGGACATTGCCTTTTATAATCACTGAAAAGAAATAGGCAATTTCAGGGTGCAATTTCTTTGGTCAGTTTAATGTTTTCTTTATGATGACATGGTGCAATGAATCCTGTCTACTCACTCTGAAAATGTGTTTTGAGAGAAGGCTCTGAGGAAAGGGCTTACCCTTCTTTTCCAGACCATTTTTTTCCCTAAATTGCTTGCTTTTCTTTCTTTCCTCACTGACTTCAGGGAAATATCCTCGAACCAGTGGGTTAGGATTTGATTCTTTCCAACAAGAGGGTTCTGCCCTGTAGGGACCATGCAGAAAAAGCTGTCAGCCACACAGGCTGTTTATCAAACCTTTGTCCTTTACTTCACACCTTTACTATTTCCCACAGATTGTTTTAAACAAACAGAAAAACATAATTTCCTGAGGAATTAAATGGCTTTCCAGTTGGTAAATATACAGCTCACAGAACCCAGGTCTTTTGTTGACCTGTCACGACCAGTGCACACACATGGGTGTGGATCAGATCCTCAGCTGCTATAAAGGGACACAGATCTCCCCTCTTTGTGATCTGCACAGATAGCCCCATGGCACAGATGTCCCCATTCTGTGATCTGCAAGGATATGCCTGTGTCCCCATGTCCTGACCTGCACAGATGTCCCCATGTCGGGATCTGACAGCAGTTCAGTCCTCTAGCAGCAGTGGGTTAAACAAGTCCTGCACATCAGGGTGATTTAGCACTCAGAGTTCTTGCTGATGTGAAATTCAAATCCCTTCAAGCAAACAACTAACTTTTGCTTGTGGATGGAAAAGGGACAAATGGATTTCTAGAGAACAATATTCACTGACATTTACATCATTCAGCGAGCTAGCGTTTCCTGATGTAATTGCAGTAACAAGGAAAGGAAAAACATCTTTTTCTTGGGTGAGGGTCAGAGGACCCTATCAAGGAAAACACAGTCGTAAAGAAAGTATTTTACAATCAAGTAGTCAATTATGCCAAAATGGAAATAAAAGTGTTTAAATGATGGAATAATTAGAGCTGCAATAATTACAGGCTTTAGTAGAAATTCTGAAATGTGAAAATGTGTGAAAAAACTCAATTTGTAACAGATTAACATAGTGCTACAGATCAGGTTAGATTAAAAAATAACCTTTCCTGTTCAAACAATAGGTCATTTTTGAATAGAAGGGAAAGTGTAGGTACATGAAAGGTCAGGATTTTGGTGCAGTCTGAAAGAAGTACTGGTAAAAATCCACAGGTACAAATACTTCTAAAAACAGTGCCAAAGGGGTACCAAAGAAGAGAAAAAGGGTCTAGATACTCAAATCCTACAGAAACTCCATTATCTCTGATGCCAAAGACCAGATTTACAAGGACAGCTGACTGCATTTATCAAAGTTACTTGCTGACTCTTTCTTGAAACTCCGAGCTACTTAGTTTCCAGTAAAGCACACAAAGGAGTATGCACAAGCCCCCTACCCCTCTGTCACAACTTTCACGTTCTTCTGCCTTCCAACTGCTTTTTCTTCATCTCATTAACTAGTATTTCCACATTGCTCTTCTCCAGACAGCCTCTCCAAGGACCACAGACTGGGTGCTCAAGCTGGGGTAGAATGTGAGGGACATTCAGTAAATTCAGTCTGCAGAAACCACCCATGGCACATAGCCTCAGGTGCTCCACAAAACTGATATAAGCACCATAGTGAATGGGCATCAGCAGAGACCCCTTCTGAAAAAAACCAAGATACAACCACCCGTCCCCAGGTCATATTTTAAACTATTGACACAACTGATCAGGAAAAAGGTCAAAATTAATCTCAGGCAAACACAGTAAAAAAGTTAATCTCAGGCAAAAGTCAAGATTTTCAATTGATGGAGGGGTGTATGTGTGTGTGTGTGTGTGTTTGTTTGTTTGTTTGTTTGTTTGTTTAGGGTGAGTTTTAACTATTCTATCATTTACCCAGTTAAAACAGCTCAATTCCCTGCATTTTGCATTTCTGGACACAATCCACACAATCCACCGTGGGATGTAACTGTTCAAGGCTTGACCAGCTGATACTATTAACATAAAACCACACTGCTCAGCAAGGCTGTCCTGCGCTGCTCATTCAGCCCATTTGCCATGGACTGATGCCATTTTGTGAGTGGAGGTACTACCACAGGATACCTCAACGCAGCTCTGTCTGTATTTGTCTTCTCAAACAGCTCCTGATGAGTCTAAATTTAGAGCACTGCCAGCCTACCTTATCAGCTAGACACATAAGAGCTGGGATCAATTTAATTAACACTCACACAACCCTGCTGCAGAGAGTCTCCTGAATGCGGCAGTGATGGGAATCATGTGCAGACAGCAAACGCACAGATTATGAGAGAGTCCACTCTTCCTTTTTCTCAGTGTTGGCAGGGTGGTACTTGCAGCCTCTCATGCATCCCTGATCCCACTCTGGGTGCTGCCCTTGAGGCTGGCAGTGCAGGAGTGAGAGTGACAGCTTCTCCAGCCTCCCTCCCAGTGGCTGCAGTGATGGACGGGGTACAGCCCTGTGGACCCTCTGTGGACACCGTGGTGAGGGACCAGTCCCAGCAATGATAATGGCACTGCAATCTCTGTGAGATAAGAGAGCCAAGCTGGAGGTGAAGGATGAAGCATCAGCACTGAGGAAGGCCCCAGATCTGAAGGAAATTATGTGTGTCTCCTCAAGGACAAGTTTGGGATGCAGATACAGTGTGTTGTCCATGGGCAGGCTCATCCTCCTGCCTCAGTTCTGTGCATACCAGAGAGCTCAGCTAAAGGCTGCTGAAGCATGAACCAAAGACATTCTGCCTACAAAGGACAGGGACTCACAGGAGACATTTGGAGCACAAAAGTATTGACCCTGGAAAGCTACAGGCATCTTGGGAGGTTTTAGAAGCATTACTGCAAAGCCTCTTACTTTGGTATCCAAAGACATATCCAGGAAGACCTCATTGGAATGGGAAACTGCGTTGCAGCTGAAGCAGGGGCCTGGAAGGGAAAGCCAAGTGCTGAGCAGCAGGGAGGTGACTGACGGTGCCAGGTGATGCTCGTTGTACCTGCACCAGCAGTCCAGGCCAGCAGTTGGTCACCGGCAGACAGAAGGGCACAGACAATGCCAAGGGGAGCCACAGCTGTGAGAATGCATCTTTGGATCTGGGGAAGACCCTGAAGAATTGATGCATGAGAGGGAGCAGATTGGGAAGAGATGCCCGAGCTAGATTAAGCAGGAAGGCTGACAGTTTACTCCTCCGGGAGTTTGGCTTTGTCCTTTTCAATGACCCTGATAAGAATCCAGCCTTGGTTTCCACTTTTCAGTGAGCCATAGCCAGAATATGGCACATGGTGACCCAGAGGGAGCTCGTGCAGCTCCTGAGCTGCTAGCAGTGCCAGAGCCAGGCAGTGGCACTGGGGCTGGCAGACATAACAGGGAAATGGAAACAGGTCCCTGCTTGAGGCAGCAGGGCAATCTTCTCCTGGCCCATCTCACCTTCCCAGCTCCCTCTGCACAACACACTGGAGGCTCTGGGCATCTGGGGCCAGGACAATGGCCATGTGGACAAAGGTCCATCCAGGTTGGAGGGGCTGCCCAGGGTGAGTCAGTCCAGCTACACTGATTGAGAGGCTCCCTGGAGACACTGTCCTGAGGGGCAGGGGAATCCAGAGAGGCTGGATATTCTGCAAGGAGAAATCCTTGAAGGCACAGGCAGGAACAGGCCATGCTTGTGTGCCCAAAGACAAGCTGGTGAAGAAACAGAGAGGCTGAGCAGGAAGCTTTGGCTGGGACTCAGGGAAAACACAGAATTTACAGCTTTGGAAGAACGGCAGCACCACAGGAGGACGGCAAGGATGTTCTTGGGGCATGCGGGGAGAAAGGTGGAAAGGCAAAGACCCAGCTGGAACTGAATTTGGCCAATGCCATAAGGGAGAAGAGAAACTGCTTTTAGAAATGCATCAGCAACACCAGGAGGAATGAGGACAATCTTCATTTTTTTGAATGCAGGGAGAAACAGTGCAACAAGGGATGAGGGAAAACCCTGAGGTACTGATGCCTTCTCTGGATGTCCCGAGCTCATGGTGGTCTGCAGCACCCTTTGGCCTTCCCTCAGCAGTGACAGAAAGAAAATTACAGCCAAGCAAAAAGCATCCAAGGAAATAACAGCAGCCAATGAAACAGCATCCAATGAGAGCCTCAGCAGTTCCTATACTAAAATGGGAAGTGAAGAATTGTTGGCATCCCTTTATCTTCTTCTTGAAAGTCTTCCACCTGAGTTCTTCCTACAATGTGTCTTCCTGGGATGTTAATCTCTGGGTTTCATAGGCATCCGTGATGCGTCGAATCCATGGCAATTCAGACTTCCTGAACAGTGAACAGCACTGGGAAGCTCCACGAACAGTGTCAGAACAGGGGCAACACTGTTCTGGGGAAGAGCTCTCTGCCCTGTTCTGCTCTACATCCTGTGCCTCCTTGTTATCCTTCCTCCCTCTCTGTGGCAGTTTTACACAGCATCTGAAAAAAACAGAAAGGGAAAATTGGGATAAAAGAGAAGGCATCTGGTGGTGGAGGCTGTGGGCAGCAGGGCTGCCTGTGCTCCGCCCTGTGTGGGAAGCAGCCGCTGCAGGAGTCGGGAAGTGGCATTTCCAGGGCTGCACACCAATGGCGTGTGCAAGGTCAATGGGGAGAAAAAGGCTTCCAGGAATCACATCCCCAGAGGTACGTGCTCCTGGTCTGTAAGCAGAGAGGTTTGGTCAGGGAGGGCTGCAGCAGGTGCCAGCACCTCTCCCTACTCAGGGGGGTGTGTCAGCAGAGCCCAAGGAAGATGGGGAGCCCCAGCAGGGATGGCAATGGCTGCAGTAGCTGGGAATGAGCCCTGCATGCAAAAGGCAACTGGAGAGGATGGAGTGAGTTCTTCACCAGCCATTGAGGGGATGGAGTGGGGAAAAATAGGGCACAGCCATCAGCAGACAAGACTTTTCTGGAAACAGAGAGGTATTGCTTGTGCTCACAAAAATTTGGGACCGCACTGGAGCCCAGGACATCCATCCCAGCACTGGCGTGGGAAGGGCTGGTTGGGCTGGGAGCTCCTGGCTCAGGAGCTCAGGATCTTCTTTCCCAGGGCTCCCGCAAATGCAATGTGTTTCAAACACAGCCAGGGGAGTCCTGGGTAGCGGCACCAGCGTGGCTGCGGGGCTCCAAGAGGAGTTTCTCTGCACAGCAATCTCTTGGTGGCACAGCAGTGGCATGGGCAGTTACCTTCTCAGGCACAATATCCTGGTGTGGCAGGGTTGGGAGTCAAGTTCAGAAGGTCGGGAGCGCTTCTGGGGATGGAAAATGGGAGATTTGTAACACTGGTTTTCCTGTAATATTCTGCCAAACAGGAGAGGGCGAAAGCTCTCATTGCTGTGTGGCTGAAGGTAGGAGAGCAAAGCAAAGCTGGGGAGAGTGGGGACAGAAGGCAGGACAAGCTTCCCAAGGCAGGCTGAACCCTGCTGAGCCGGGTACTGTGGAAGTTGCTACAAGCTCCAGGCTTGGCAAAACATCTCCTGTGGTACCCAGCACCTGCAGGGTGCAGGGGCATCTGCAGTGGCACCTGGGGCTCATCACCTGGGCACTCCAGCTACAAGACAGACATCTGTGTGTCAAACAAGATAGTGGCTTACCTGGAAGACACACTTCAGTATCAGCAAAACAAAGATGAAGAAAGACAGTAAAACCACAAACGTGATCACGTACACCACAGCCTCTAGTTTCTGTTGTGAGGAAAGGAAGGAAGATCATGGTGGTAAGAGGATTGATCCTTCCATTCTCCTTTGCTCAGAAGGACACAGGCAGCAGTGCCTAGCAGCTCTCCTACCTTCCTTGTGAGTTTCTTGCCTTTCCCCAAGGCCATGTGAATGATCATGTTCTCTTGTAGACGGCATTGGTCCATGTGATCAGAGGCTCCCTGATTCTCTTGTCTCTCACTGAGCACATTTAGAAGCAGCCTGGTCTTCGAGACCATCTTGGCACAGGCCTGCTTCAGCTGGGGCAGGCTGCAGTCCATCCTCAGGGCTCGCTCCACGTGGGCCATGAATGTTCTCAGGCCTTTGTCTGGCTCCAGAAATTGCTGGTGATGATTAACCGTGGTTTTCAAGAGCTCTCCTGGAACTGGCGCAAGGTCTGGACTTTGGGGGCTCCAAGGTTTATTGAGAAACATGGAGCCTTCCTCCTCTGTGGTGTCAGGGATGGTCAGGGGGTGCCTGCCTAGAGAGGAATGCTCCTCTTCAGCTGTGACCTCTCTCCTGCTGCTTGCAGCAGGGTGGCTCTGAACCAAATGGTCAGAGAGAAAATCCAGGATCTGGTTTAGACCCTGGTCAGCTCTGGGCTTTCGCTCCAATTTCACAGGTCTCCAAACCTGGTAGAAAAGCTGATTATGTCCAACCCCATACTGGCTGTCCACCTTCTTGTGCCATTTGTGTGTCCTAATGTAGTTCTTCCTGGGAGCTAGATCTTCCTCCTCATCTCTGTGTTGTCCAGTGATAGAGGCATTGTAAGCATGGTTTAATCCACCGGCTACATCCGAGGGGTTTAATCTGTGCCAGTTTAAATGTGACTCCATCTCCTCTTGATTCCAGCTTGAGTGTGTCTTTTCCACCGCATCTTTCAGTCTGGCAGGCTGGGGCTGGTGTGAGAGAATGCTTTTTGCAGTCCTGGTGCTTTTAGACTTGTGCAGCTTCTTCTTGAGCTTGGCAATCAGGTCATCAATACTTGTTTTGCCTTTGTGCCCCAAGAGATGCTGAGAGGGATATGAGTTGGTTCTGGAATTGTCTAGACTGCTGACATCACCCTCAGTGATCAGGGTCAGGGCAACCTCAAGTGTTATAGTTCCATGATCTCTCCGTGAAGGCTCCTTGGACTTGAGGCTCAATGCTGGGCTGGTGTTCAACTTCCTGGGCTGTTCCACGTCCATTATTTCTCCCTGTGTCTGTACCAGACTCGTGTGAGCTGGAGAACACCAAGAGGGCAGATCAGCGGCTCGGCACAAACACAGGCTCAGAGGTTACCCCGAGCGGCAGGAGCCCATCTCAAGGCCAGGCAGCGCAAGAGCAGAGTGCGGGATGTGTTGTGGAGAGGAGAAGACGCCTTCAATCCCTCCCATTATCCCCTTTGGGTGGGGCAGAGCAGAGAGCTGGTTCTTTTCTGGTGTCTCCTGGGGCTCTGGGTGGGAGGGAAATATCCCTGGGGAATGGGTTTGCTGTCAGAGAGTTTCCCACAGCTCCAGATGAGCCAGGCTTGGGTTGCTTTGCAGGAGCCAGTGAGGAGCCAGAGACCCCAGAGGAAAGATCAGTACTGCCATGGGGGCACAAACTGGCAGGGGAGAAAGCTCTGAGACTCCCTTGCTCCAGGGCCATTCTCAACAGCAGCAGCAGCTCAAGCTGTTACACCATGAAAAACTTCCTCAAGGGCACCAGAGCTCTGGGACTGTACTATGGGAAACCTAGGGCTGAGTCAGTGAGAGAACTGAGCTCCCTGGAGCCCATGGAAACCTGGCTGCATCTGTTTGCAGAAGTGCAGCCTCACCGTGCTGTGCATAGATGTTCTCTACCCTGCGCCCAGCTAGAGCAGGACGGTGCTTTCCTCCCCCTGAACAGGCCAACAAGGGGTTAACAGTGCTTGGTGTTCACCTTGTGGAGCACATCGGGGGCCCTGCCCTTTTCCCTGCATGTGGGCAGTGGAAATCCCAGTGAGCTGTTCCTTCTCCAGACAGTATGTGACACAGAAGATCTGTACAGTCAGCAGGAACTTTTTCAACCCAAGGTGTTTGTCCAAGTCCTGTACTCCAAGGGGAGATCAGGACCCCCCAAGACGGGGCAGTACTGCAGCATCTCCCCCGGCTCAAGAGAAGTGGCAGATTTGAGCTCCCCCCCAGCCCCTCTGGACACCCACCACACTGCAGGGTGCTGGTGCTGCACTGCTTCTCACAGAGGAACTGGATGCTCCTGCACGGGCTCTCGGCGAGCGGACGCTCCTGGCACAGGCAGCAGGCCACCTCCTTGGGCACTTGGCTAAAGACAAGAGGGGATTATTGCGGGAACACCCGGCCACCCAATCCATGGCTCCAAGCCCAACTCAGGGAGCACACAGATACCACACATGAGGCTTGTGCTTCGCTGTGTGCCACAGCTCTGGGAAAGTCCCCTCACTCCCAATGTAAAACATTCAAAAGCAGATTTTATCCTGAAAAGTGGAACTGCTCCCAAAATACCACGTGACACAGAAATGCACCCACCGGGAGTTCAAACTCCCCTTTGAGAAATCTGCAGGAAGTCACCCAAAAGGTGAAACTACGCCTCTGAGCTGCTGAGTTTTTGCAGGTTCCCAGAAGGAAACAGCAACTCTTGAGCTCTCTGAGCTTTTTCTGGTTTTGTGGCACATGGATTTCTTTCCCAAGCAGAGCCCTTATCCCAGCACTCAGGCCCTACTGGCAGCTGGGACTCAGTCCCACATACTCACAGGGTTTCCAAGCTCAAGGTGGTCTGCAGGAGCAGCAACAGTGTCTGCGGAGTTACTTGGGTGGCACTCAGGTCTCTGTAAGCATTGGAAAGACCTCATTAAATTCTCCAGTGACCTTGCCAGAACTCTGCTCTGAGAGCAAGCCCAGGGCCCTGATGATCGTGATGCTGTTGGCAGAGGCAGTCACTTCTGCCTGATCAAAGAGAAGCCATTCTGGAGCCCAGCTTCTCTCTGCCTTGCCCTGCTCTAAACCAGGCTGTCAGAATCAGGAGAGCAATCCTGCAGCTCTTGTGGCAGACAGATGCCAGCAGAAAGAATTGGCACTCTCCCAACCCTGCTGCTGCCCGCCCCTGAGGGCAGCTCTATTTCCTGAAGGAGGCAGGAGCCTCCAGCTGCTGGCACAAGTGCTCCAGCAGGAGTGCAGTTGATTCCCAGAGCCCTGTGGCCACTCCACAGCCCCAGACCTGGATGGGCTCTCATCCCTGAAAGTTTGTGTCCCAGTTTCTGGGTTGCTTTGCACCTGGGAACACACCAGCACTGCTTGGCCTTTGCCTTGCTCTGCTGGTGCCAGCAGACTCAGGCACAGTAAGAGGAAGATTTGCTGCTGCACCTCCGCTGCTTTCCTGAGAACAGGGCACTCAAGAGAGACACAGATCTCTGTTCTTTACTCCAAAGGAGCCAATACTTACAGAGAGCTCACTGAGGGCAGCTTGAAGAAAGCAGCATCAGCAATGACAGCCAGCGGGTTATGGCTGAGGATCCTGAGAAACAAGAGAGCTCTGTCAGTGCTGGTGGCAAGCATGTGAACTGGGTGTGCCAGGCACGTGGTGATGGCCTGGCCAGCTTCAAGGAAGCTTTGCAGGAGATGAGCAGGGCAGGAAAAACGGCCTTTCCAGCTGCACACTCCTGCTGCTCCCTGGCTGACATCCACAGGCGCAATTGGGACTTTCCAGAGGGCAAAGCTGCTCTTGCCTACTGACCCTGCAGACACCCTGCAGAGACTCGCCCTGCCATGCCTTTAGCTCTAGTGCCACTTACAGCTCCTGGAGAAACTGCATGCCATGCCAGGCCTGGAAAGTGCCGCTGCGGATCTGCGTGAGGCCATTCCCAGAGAGGTTTCTGGGGAAAGAGGAGGTCACACAAAGGAATTGGGCCTGTCCTCCAGGAAGAGGGGGGAAAGCAGCATCTCTCTGTAGGAAAGGCGCAAATCCAAGGTGGAAGAGGGAGGAAATTGCTGCTTTCTGAGTGTTTGTAGCCTGTCCAGGAGGGGAAGTGAAGGGCACAAGTAGTGACTCTATTTCTGTCCCAAGATGCAGCCAAGGCTGCAAGAACTGGCTGCTCTGATGGCTGTGTGTAGATAACCCTGCTGGGATCAGTCCCCCTGGCATGGCTGTCCAGCCATCAGCATTGACCCGTGCAGCTAAGCTGGGCTCTGAGCAGGGTAGATTTAGGGACTGTGGGGAAAAGAACAGGAGCATTTTCCAACACAGGAAGGGTGTCCAATGCAAAGACTGCGCTAAAAACACCAGAAAGGAACTTGATCACTCACAGAAGCTTCAGGAAAGGCAGTGGCTCAAAAGCCCGTTCCTCAATGGACAGGATCTCATTGCAGGACAAATCCCTGTTGCAGTTAGAACACCAAATGTCATTTCCATTTGCCCTGTCACTTTTACTTGCCTGTGCAACCTTGATCCCAGCAGGGACAAAGGCCACGTGCCCACAGCTGGGGCTGGGCTGAGCAGCAGGGCCCCAGGGAAGGACAGGCAGGAGCCCCTGGCCGTGGCCAGGGCATGGTGCTTACAGGTGCTTCAGCAGGAACAGCCCCTCCAGGGAATGGCTCTTCACTGCCCGCAGCTCGTTGTCCTTCAGCACTCTGCAAGTGGACACAGGGACATTGTGACAGCGGCCGCGGGCCAGCAGCAAATGGCATTGTCATGGGAAAATCTCCTGCAGCAGCTTGATTGAAGCATCTCTTTGGGCCACTGCAGGTATTGTCCTCACTCCTAGCCAGTGCAGGCATTTTCTCCTGGCCGGCTGAAGCTGACCACAGCTTGATCCCCGGAGAAACAGACACAGGGACAGTGTCCTGGGCTGCAAGAGAGGCGGCTCATGGCATTCATTCCCTGCCATGCTGGGAAACCCTGGCGATTCACACCCCTCCTTGCACAGCAGCCAAGCTTTGAATTCCAATGCAAACGGATGATGTCGGGGCTGCTGCTGCAACCCCAGAGCAAAGGATGGAAAATACCCAAACTCCTGACATTTGAAATGCTGCAGGGCACTTACAAGGTCTCAGTCCACGGGTAGTCCTTCCAGGCTTGTTTTCCAACAGCAGCAACGGAGTTGCCAGTGAAATCTCTGCAAAGAAACAAAAGACCCCGGCCCCTCTCAGGAAAACCCATTTCCCTGCCATTGGGCTGCTGAGCTGGAAGCAGGCTTTGCCTGCGGAAGGCCCAGCGTGCCCAGCCTGGCTTCACCCTCATGCTGAGCTCGGACCCCCAAACCACCCCTGTCCATGGCCAGGGAGTCCCCCAGGTGTCCCACATGGGGTTTGCAGCACCAGGGAGCCAAGGAGGGGGAGCTGCAGGGTCTGTGGGGTGGCGGGACTCACACGATGGTGAGGGCCCAGTGGTGGTTGGCCAGGGGCACAGTGGCCAGGTCAGCATGCTGGCAGTCCAGCCACCCACGTCGTGGGCAGTGGCAGGGCCGTGGGCAACGCTCCTTGGCCACTCCTGGGGAGGGGGCCACTGCCAGCAGCAGGGCCAGCAGGAGAAGAGCACGCATGAGACGTGTCACCAGGTCCATGGTGAGGTGGGACTGGCTGCAGTCACCTGGGACGCAGATCTGAGGTGCAGCTGTGGCAGTTCCTGTGTCACAGTGGTGCTGCCAATGTCACAGTGGTCCTTCTCATGTCACTGTAGCAATGGTCGTGTCACCGTGGTGCTGCTTGGCATCAGAGCTTGCAGCAAAGCAGAGCTCAGGCGATGATGTCACCAAATGACTCTGTCTCAGAGCCATCAATCTGCGGAAAAATGGAATGGATTGGCTTGGACGGGGCCTTAAGGATGAGCCAGTACCACCCCTGCCACGGGCAGGGACGCCTTCCACTATCCCAGGTTGTTCCAATGCCTGTCCAGCCTGGCCTTGGACACTTCCAGGGATCTAGGGGAAGCCACTGCTGCTCTGGGCATCCTGTACCAGGGCCCCCCCACCCTCACAGGGAAGAATTTCTCCCAAACACATGATCTAACCCTGCTCTCTGTCACTGTGAAGCTATTCCCATTTTTATTTGATTTGTGTGGCCAGGTTTTGGTATGGGGCTACAGGTGGTATTGAAATTTCTTTTGCTGACATTGGCCAGCCTGCCCTTTTCTTCAGGGCTGCAGCATCCTACCAGAGTTAATAGCTGGGCTGATGGATGCATCCAGGCAGGGACAGTGCTTTGGTAGGGCCATGCTGCTGGTGTCACTTAAGCTCAGGTGACACACAGTTTATTCCAAGGCATGATGTAGGTTTGGAGTGGTGAAATTTAGGTGAAAGTGTCAGGCAGGCTAGGGAGAAGAGAAGAGAAGAGAAGAGAAGAGAAGAGAAGAGAAGAGAAGAGAAGAGAAGAGAAGAGAAGGAAGAGAAGAGAAGAGAAGAGTCACCCTACTGCTGTTGATCCCTGCAGCTGATGTCTCCTGCAACAAGGACTGTATCTGCATGTTTGCTGTTGGGATTTGTGATAGCTGAAATAATCTGATAATTCTGAATTGCCAAAGAGAAAGTGTTCAGCTATTTCTGTGTAGTAAGGATTTTACACTAATAGCATGGCATTAGGCAATATGACACATGGGTAAAATTATTTTCCCTATTTCATGTACTCAGCCCAATTTTAAAACCATAATCAACCAAACAGAAAGACACGAAGGGGAAAAAATGAATTAAAAAATTAATTCAGAGGGAGCACTTACACCAGGATTAGTG
Organism: Rhabdornis inornatus; assembly: GCA_013397075.1. Classification (NCBI taxonomy): domain Eukaryota; kingdom Metazoa; phylum Chordata; class Aves; order Passeriformes; family Rhabdornithidae; genus Rhabdornis; species Rhabdornis inornatus. Next base: position 1,288,997 of record VWZS01000923.1, on the reverse strand, counting down.
ATTTAATTCAATGCAAGAATTACTGTAGGCATGCATAATTCAGAGTCAGCTCTGTACTTCTCCAACTCAGAAAGATAAAAAGAAATTCTGATGCTTGTAGTCTGACAAACTGCAGTGGGATGTTCTTAACTTTTGCACTCAAAGTATCTGTGCTACTTGGATTTCTTACGAGACTGAAAGCCAAATGAAGGGCAAGATCTGTGATTTTCAAGATGAAAGATGTCAGAACAGCTCAATGGCCACCAGTGTTATGGACCTTGTTTTCACCAGTGACTTCCATAGGTGCAGTGAGTAGCTCACAGAGAGAGCTGGGAATGACAGTCAGTGGTGCTTTCAATGTGGGCAGTGAGGACTTTGTGTGGTCATCTGGGACAGACATTATGGGCTGGCAGCAGTCCACAGACTCAACTACTTTAGAAACCACTGATGTAATTTGTAGCATAAATAGTGTTTTTCTGCAGCCTCAAAACCGTTCAGAAAATAAATAACACTTCATTTTATGGATACACCTTACAAATCTTTCCATCGGGCACATGTATTTGGGTTATACAAGATAGGCAGCAATGGCCCTTAAGGGAGCCATCACAACATTAAGTGACTTTTTGACACCAAGAGAAGTTTTTATGCCGAAGATAGTAAGTTAAAGTAAGTAAATATTCATCATATCAGACATAAATTGATCTTTAACCTATGATATTTACTAGTAGCTGCTAAGAGAGTACCAGCTCATCTATTAGACACAGTAGAGTAAGTGCATGTCAGGAAGGGATGGAAAGTTCTCCTCCAATTTTAGTAATCCCTTTCCCCTGTACTCAGAAGATTCAGTCTATGGAGAGTTGTGGTCCTGAAGTTACCATCAGTTCCAAATGTGACACTGCTATGTCAGCACTGGGGTTTTAATCTCTACTGCCAGGCTCCCTCTAATTTTGGATCTAGAAATTTTCTTTTCTGTCTGCCCCTGATACACAAGCAGAGGGAGAGAATTTTTTAATACCAATTACAAAGGAAAACATCATTGTTTAACAGCTTGCCTGAAAGTCCTTTGCAAATGCCAAAAGATCTCACAAGATCAGGGGAATTTTTATGTTGTTCAGAATTTTATGTAGAATAAAGTAAAAAGAGGCTCGGAAAGGAAATGCTGCTAATCTACTTAAAACTGCACAGTTTTTCTAAATGCAGGACCTTTAGTATTTTCTTCCTCTCTTTCTGTTTAGTTATTGATTTAATTTTTAAAAACTGAAAGCAGAGGCTGTAGGAAATTTGAAAACATTTTCCTTCTAAAATTAAAGAAATTAGCTGTTAATATCTAGCTTGGGTGAAGAACTTCAGAGGCACAGATTTAAATGTCATTGCTTCATTCCCAGAGGAGTCTTAAATCCCCTCTTGTTTTTAGTTGTCTGACTAGAGTAAGTACAACGCTGCTCAGTCTTCTAATGGAACTTGGTTAGAGGAGGATAACAGTAATGTCCTGGCACCTCACCTGGGAAGTGAGATCAGCTTTAGACAGTAGTGGTTCAAATACCCATTTCCACCTACCAAGAAAATGCCTTCAGCACAAGAGGCTGAGTGAACACTCTATCTCCCGGACAAGGGCTGTGGGAGTCATGGGCATGTAGGCAAGGACACTCAGTGGGGAACCCAGGGCTTTTCATCAACTTCACTTTATGCTGTCCCCGAATATAAAAATAGAAGTATTTAAGGTTACAAAATGCCACACTTTGGTGCTCTCAAAACTAAATACAGCTTGTTGGTAATTTGGTATTGATTAGTCTTTCTCGTATTTGGTGAATTACATTTCTCTTACATCCAGTGTCACAATTTGAAGTAGAGCAGCGTCTTTATATCTAAAGAAATAGTTATGGCCATGAAATTTCTATTGTTCCTTCATCTGGCCTGCAGTGGCACACATGATACAGTCAGGCCAACTCCATTAACAGCTCCAACAACAGCACCTTGATGAGACATGGTCGAATCCTTCTAGCCCAAAATGCTCCTTAGAGGCCATGGAGCAAGGGGCATGCACCAAGTGCAAGGTGCCCTCCTCAGCCCTCATCCAGCCTCAGGTCTGATGGGGAGCTCAGTTTCAAGAGGAACCTTTGCATAGCAGAAAAATGTCTCCAGAGTAAGAATAGCAGTTACTTCCACAAATACAAATCCATCAAAACATAGACTGCAAGCTGTTGCTCTGAAACACAAATACATTTCCCAGGACCTGAAAGCACAAATTCACCTGCTCTTCTTGTCTGTGCTAAATTCTTTGTGGGGAATCTTACATAAGTCCTTGGGTTCTCTCCACATGACACCACACTGGATGTGGGAACACACCAGGCAAACACAAGCCCCAAGGCACGCAACATGCAGGTGCAGTTGATATTTTTACATGCTTTTGTGAATCAGATTTCACAGGTGATTTTCTTGGACAATTTTTGGGAAAAAAATGCCCCCGAGGACATCTTGACTCACAGTAATCACAATAGTTTTTTTGGTGACCAAAATCTATGCTCTGGCTGATGAAGGCATCGTTTTAGTCCCCTGTAACAAAATTCAAATGGAAGTCCTTGAGACTTACTTTCTTGTCACTTAAAGAAATATTACCCTGTAAATGTCCTTTTGGCCTTTTGCCTGGAAAATGGGATTTCTTCTGTTTCTCTTCTCCAAGTCATTGCTTCAAAGGTTTGCCAGTTTCTAGGTCTGTAGGAAGGAAAGCTGCTGAGAAGTGGTCAGGCTGAGGATGAGGTTTCATGCAGAAAAGGAACTCTCAGACTCCACCACAGCAGTAAGTTTTTTGGCCTAGTGAGGGGTATATCCCCTCCTTTTAATTTTGTCTGGTCAAGTGACTTCTCACAAGTAGAACAGCTATAAATGGCTACTCTGGTATTTTTCAAAAAGGAATTCATATAAAGGAATATGCAAACTCAACTCATTTTTAATGCTGTCTTTAATAAGTACTGAATGTTCTCAGCACTCCAGGGGAAGCAGAAGGAGTAGTATATGCTGCCTATTTTTAGACTCTCAAACGTTACTTCCAGTTCATCCACTAATGTATTACTGATTTCTGGATGGTAGAACAGCCATTGAACTCATTTAATTTCTCAAAGCCTATATCTAAAATTCAGTAATTCTCTTCAGTCATCTGAGTTTTCACCACCCATCATTAGTCTGGCTGTGCTGAACCTTCCCATCATTTGAGCCAACCTGCCTCTGCCACACTGTGCAAATGCCTTGCAACCCACAACACATAAGGCTCTGGTGTGGTGGCAGCTGTGTAAATTGTCCTCATTTCCCAGGTCCATCCTGGAGAGGGTAACTGCTCCTCTCACATCCAACCTTTCTGTTTCAAAGGAGGAGACAACAGGATTACAGGCAGTGTTTTCAAAACCCACATTTCAAATGTGTGAGTACTGGCAGGCACACATTGTGTGTGAAACATTGTGGTCCACTTGACATCCAGCACAAAATTTCCTACCATCAGTTCTGAAATAAATTGGTCTGCCATGGGTAGAAAGGAAGTTCTTTGTCAGGTTAATACATGATTAATAGCGAGAAGCCACAGATTACCTATTAAAAAACAGGTTTCTGGCAGGATGCATGAAGATCTATACTGCGACCCTTCCATGTATTCTCTACATACCTGCACCAGCCATTTTTGCATGGGTGTGACACAGTCCAATATGCTTTTGGAAAAGGAGTTGTAATATGTGCTACACAGCCTGAAGATAATACAAAATAAATCAAGATAGTCTAATCTAGAACTGTCTGCGAGAATTGTAACCAGAACACTAAATAAGTGGACAATAAGCTTGCAGGTGAAATTGAGTGCAAATAAAAGCATAGTTAAACTCAAGGAGAAAATTATCGTGACTGCAAAATCCCCATCCACAGCCTCTGAATTACCCCTCATGAGCCAGAGAAGAGCCCTTGATATCAATGTGACTAGTCTGGAAATGTCACTCAGGGCTCAGAGAAAAAACAAGTAAACTATGAGGAGTGGTCAGCAGTATGACTGTTGCAGTAGAGTACATGTTGGTATATTTGGATTGAATATGTTTTTTTAGTCTAGCTAGTATAGGTAGAGGCAGTAGATGAGTGTTCAGGATGCAGTGTTCAGCCTTTTCTGCATCTCAGGAAGAGAGAAGGAAATGGGAAATATGATTGTACCACCTTATAAAAGCATATAAATGCATCTTCAATATTGCTTGCAGTGTCAGTCATCCCAGCTTTAAAATATGATAAATTTGAAAACTACAGAGATAAGGTATATGGAAAACCTCCTTCTGAGAACAGAAAAATATAGTTTTAGAGTCATCAGCATGCAGACAAGAGATTAGACATGGGACTCTGCACAGACAAGAACTGGTGCTACAGTGATAGGGAAGAGTAATAGGGAAAAACAATTGATTTTCCACACAATACAAGGACTTTGAACATCTAATATGATTACTGGGCAGTAGGTTTTAAACAAACAAATGGAAGTGCTTTTTTATGCAATGTTTAGCTGAATTGTGGAACTCTTTGGAACAGTTTAGCACTATTATGTAGGAGAGGGAATCCAGAACACATGAAATTGTAGGGTAATGGGAAGATCAGAAGTATAGGTATCATATTTAAAATCAGTAGCTAGAAGAGGGAGCAAAGGATATTTACCAGGAAATTTAGCAAACTGGTGAAAAAAATTTATCCTGTGAAAGCCCTTGGTGAAGACAAAGAAAGGATGCTCTTTCAATTAGCTCTATGGCCGCAAAGAGTTAAATCTTGCTCTGATATGATATAAAGCTCAGCAAATCTTCCAACTAAATTATGCCCGATTTTAAAATCCCGAATTTGCTACATTTTTAAGCTCTTTGCTCTGTGATGAGCCAGTCAGTAATTGCTAGTTTTAGACACAAAACTCCATAATCCATGGACTCATCATAAACAAGCACACATCTCCAGACACCTTTTGCCTTGTTCCTCTCACTGCTGCGTTGCATTTCTGCCTTCTCTAATCCATACATCTCAGCAGCCACTGACTTAGCCACAGAATAACTTATTTCTTGTGATCCTGGCTCTTTACTGGCTTCAGTTCAGACTTCATTTGCAGAGTTATGTCCTGCATAAGTTTGTTTTTTCCAAATCTTTTTGCCAGGTGACTAGCAGGTAAGATTTTGTGACACACAGACCAAGCACAGTGGCTCAAGAATGCCTTGAATATTTAAGGAATTTTGCCCTCAGAATTATGTCAGCATGAGGATTAAAGAAATTGCATGTTCAGCTGACAGAGCCATGCCAGGAGATGGCCTTGGAGAGACACAGAAATCTTCATGGCAGTTTGCCAGGAGAGCTTTTGTCGTTCCCCTAAACACTATAAACTCCACTGGGAAAACAACTCGTTCATCAGCACGAAATGTGCTAAAGGGCATTTGCCACTCGAATTTAGTCATTGGACTGAGGTCTCCTCTGGCTACAGCTCAAGGCAAAGGGTGTATGTGGCAGAGAGGAGAGGTCATGGGAGCTAAATAGAGCTCAGTCAGCAGGGGCAGAGATCAAAGAGAGACAGTTACCCAAGCTGATCTGCAAGAGCTGAAGCAGAATGAATGGGTCCTTGGCAGCTCCTCTCCTCCCCTGAAACTTTGGAGCAGCTTTTAACTGAACACATCACTGGGTGGAGCAGAGCCTGGGCATGGAACCTCAGCTTGATGCAGTGTTGGAGGGGAATATTGCACTTCACTTCCACTCCCTCACCCCAGCTGCTCTTGCACTTGATACTGACAGGCTATTTGTCCAGGCTGCAGAGATGATGTTTCATGCAGTGCTTGCCAAATTCATCATTATGACATGCCAGAGAAATTTTCTTTTTCCACATAAGTCACAGCAGTCCTGGGAGCATCTTTTTACTCAGGTTTAAGCTCCAGAGCTCTAAAGAATGACCTTACAGAGCTGTGCCTGCACCAGATGCTGGTTGCTCACCCAAGAGGGGCGTAAGCTGCTGCAGCACCCATGGGTCCCTGGCAGCTGCCTGTCCCCGTGTACCCTGTGCTCCTTAGCAGCCCAGCCAGGGGTGGTTGGGCATTTTGCAAATGTCTCAGGAGCTGGGCCATGGAGGGGAAAGGATCTGTGTTATACCTTGTTTTCGTAAAAGCTGCCTTTGGCCTTAACTTGCCAGTTTCCTCCCCTGCCCAGTGCAGCATTGTGTGTGTCCTCTGCTGCAGGAGCTGTGAGTTGTGAGGCATTGGGTGTTTGGGCTGCTCCAAACACGGGAGGCCCAGCTGGGGCAGAAGTTAGGTGGTGCCCATAATTATACAGCTCCCCAAGAGCACCACAGAGGGGTGAGCTTGAAAGCTTCTTCCCCATGTAGCTGTTTGTGCCCCCAGGTCTGCAGACTGACATCCCCTACATTTCACACTGCAGCTCGTGAAACTGCTGGTCAGCGAAGCATCAGTTCAAATACCTGCCTTTAATTCCTCTAAACAGAGGACCCCAAAGGTTTCACTACAAAGCAACACCCTCATATCATATTTTTTTCTGTGGCTTTTTTTAACTGCCCACAGGAGAGGAGTGTGACACATCTCAGGAACAGGCTGTCCGTAAAAATTACTTGTTGTAATGACTTTTCCCTCCCATGCAATCTGGATAGAATTTTGAGTATGTTGCACTCAACTTACAAGTCTAAGGTAAAAGACTAGAAGAAAACCAGAAGAATATGTTGCTTGCTAGGACATAAATTCAAAGGTTTTAAAATTTTTTTAATCAAAGAACATGCAAAACTAATTCATAGCATTTATCTTTTCCCAGCTATAATAGACTTACATAATAGCAAACACCAAGGAGTCCCATGGGATGTTTCCTGTTTTAAACAGTTTGTGAAGAGAAAACATGTAAAGGTGAGAGAAGTTCTTCCAACTTGTAAGTTGGGAAGAAAAATATTAAGAGACAAGGTGCCAAAATAAAGTCTGAAAAATAACAAAGAGGAAAGGAAGAGGGTGTGCCACATCTCTTAGAAACATCAACACAATGCCAGCCTGGAAAAGGGAGGATGGGAGAAACACAAATTACGCTGAGAAATAAGAAAGGCAGCCTCAAATGTAGACAGTATGTGGGAGATCCTCATTACAGTCTACAGTTATGAGAGAGAAGTTATCCATCCACTGAAAAAGGTTTGAGGAGGGCATAGCTACAAAATTAAATTCCTTCAGCTGCACCCTACTTGGTTTACTCTTTCACTGGTTAAAATTGTTCCATTAAGCCTAGTGCAGCAAACTCCTTTTCTAGAAGGTTTGCTTGAACTCTCCTCAACCTGGGACCACTGATTAAAGAAATCCCTCTGAAAATTAGATAAATTTTCCTCTTTGCTGTTTTGGACAGACAGGTAAGCTTTTGGAGGAATTTTATGCTCTTATTCACATCTTAATGTCTTCCCTATAGCAATTAATTAAAGGTGGACAGAATTGGTACAGCTGCACTCCCAGGAAACTGGTGGGTTTGGATATAAATGCTGGCATGTGTGTGCATGTGAGAGGGTGAAGAGCTGGAAACAGTGTGAAGAAGTTCATGGTCCTTAAGACTTCAGACCTCACCTTGGATCCATTAGATAAATTAGCTATAGAAAGGGGGATGCTATGAGCTGTTTCCAACACTCCAGGGTATCCTCTAGTGTCAGAGGAGGGGCTGCCAGGGCAGCGTGCAACCAGGCTGCTCTTCAAACCCTCTACAAGCAAATCACTCATCACTGCAAGTGGTGATGGGCTTGATGGTATTTCACTTGGCTTGAGTGGAGAGCTGAATTTTGAGAGCAGAGAATCGCACCAGTGATTTATAAAAATAAGGGATAAACCTCAGCAGTAAATATCTAAAAGGAGAAATGAAGACATCGAAGCAGTCACCCAGCAGATGTCCCTGCAGAGAAAGCACAGTTGCTTTCTCCACCAAGCTTCACACCCCAGCAGACAGTGGAGAGGCAGCTGCATGACAAAATACTCTGTTCATAAAATCTTTTGCTGTCTGGGAGAGCAGGTAAAGAAAACAAAGTGTAGTCAAGCCTCAGGTCAAATTCATGTATGTTTGTTATCAAGGTCATGTTCTGTAGGGCAAAGATTTTCCAAATATTATAATCCCTCCAAAAATTGAATCTAATAGAATAGGTCAGTAAAAAGAATCAGCAACAATCCACTCTCTAGTCCAACTGCCCAGACACTTCAGGGCTGACCAAAAGTTAAAGCATGTTATTAAGGGCATTATACAAATGCATCTTAAACACTGACAGGCTTGGGGCATCAACCACGACAATAAGATATGTGTTCCAGTGTTTGACCACACTCTTGGTAAAGAAATGGTTCCTAACATCAAGTTTGAGCATCCCTGATTAAGGTTTGAGCCATCTCTTGCCCCTCAAGAGAGTAAATACCTCCAGTTTGGTATCATCAACAAAATTGTCAATGGTGCATTCAATTCCTGCATCCAGATCATTGATAAATACATTAAACAGGACTAGTCCTGGAGCTGAACCCCGAGGAACAGCACTGGTGACTGTCACCAGATGAAGACGCATTCACTACAACTATTTGAGCCCTGGAATCCACCCAGCTGTGAATCCACTCATCCCACAGCTGGACAACTTGTCCAGAAGGATGCTGTGAGGGACACTATCAAATGCCTTACTAAAAATCCAGAAAAACTACATCCACTGCCTTCCCTTCATCTACTAGGTAGGTTTCCTTATTGCAGTTATCAAATCAGTAAAACAGCTTTCCCTTTGTGAAACCGTGTTGACTGTGCCTGATCATTGCATTGTTCTTTCAATGCTTTTCAGTAGCACCCAATATGATCTTCTCCATATTTTTTCCTGGAACTGAGGCTAGACTAGTAGGTCTGTAGCTCCCTAGGTCTTTTCTTGTAGATTGGAATAATACTGGCTAAGTTCGAGTCAGCAGGGACCTTCCCAGACTCCCAAGACCTCTGGTAGATGGTTGAGAGCAGTCCTGACATAACATTCATTGAGTCTTTCAGTATCTGGGATGAATCTCATCAGGCTGACTGGACTTGTGAACATAGAGCTGAGTCTTATATTCATGTATACATACTGAAATTTTAACATATATGTGTATAGCTAGTGTATGTAGATATACATATATGTAAATAACACTTACCTATTGAGATACATATACAAGAAATCATGGAAGCTAGGATCCAAGACTAATCCTTGTGTTTGTATTACTTAAGGAAAGAATAGTTGGAGCCATTAAAAATTTATTACCAGAGGTAATACACAGGTGGGCAGAATGAGCTTCCACCAAGGAGAACTGTTTCATGAAACTAAGAATTTGGGATGACTTCTAGCTAGATGCCATCCTAATGATGCTGAGGCTGTACATGTGTTATTAATGAAAAGTGTCTGCTGCAAAACACTCTGGAGTGAGAATTTGAGTATTAAATTATGCAAGTGGAAAGGACTTGGTTAACAATTTTTCTGGCTGAGGAACAGATCCTGATAATGAGGAGAATTTCAGGTAGAAAACTACAGAATTTAACTTGTGACTTACCTTCTCATCTTATACTGTGTAAATGAACAATGTGTAAATGAACAATGCAGCCTGAGGCTGCAGACAGGTTAAACACAGCCTTAGAAATGAGACCTGAGCAGGTCCAAAGGGGGAGTCTTCTGACAGAGCATGCATGCCTGCAACTGAAATTCTTGCATCTGCTGTCTCAAATGTCAGCAGTGAGAAATGGTCAATATGCTCCATAGAGCAGTGCGTCATCCATATATGCTCCAATTTTCCCCCATCAGCTACAAGGGAGGAGGAAAACCAGAGCAGGAATACTAGCTAAGACTTGTGTGTCAAGAGGGGAGAGCTTCCAGAAAAATATCTGTTAAGAACACTTGAGTGTTCTTAAGTGAGTGAGTAATTTCCAGTGAAACACCTTCCACTAATCTGCTGCAAGTATGGAGCTCACTGATATGTAAAATAAAACACAGAGTTTCACAGGCACAATTTCTACAGCCTGCTTGGAGTGAGGTGGTCCAGACCAGTCATATGCTGTCTTCATATTCATGTTCACCTGAAGGTGCAGGGGTCAAAACTGAAGGAAGATGTTATAGTCAGCTCCAGATAGAAGATTAGGCAAATTCACGCATCCAACTGGCTTGTAGAATCTCTGCCTGATCTCTGCCCTCTTTCAGGATTATTTTTAAGCTCTGTTCCCTCTGAATCCCATTCAGGTTAATTCTCATGGCTAAGCATGGCTGGTTATTCATCCCCGGAAGTACACAAAGACCTCACTGGTGCACCCACCAGCACAAACTCGTGGGGTGAGCGTGCCATACCTCCCCACTTCACACACAACTCACTGCAGCAAATCTGTGACTCCCTGTTGCTCAGCAGGTGACTTTTTGGATGCTGCAAAATTCACCTGTTTAGTTTTTAGCTGCCGTGATCACACTCGACAGCTTAGGATCTGTTTGAGCTTTTGTTCTCAGCTAATGACAGCAGTACAAAAGGGATTATGTTAGTGAGGCTGATTTCTGTACATTTACCCCACTGATGTCAATGGGGCTCTGTGGATACAGCACACATCCAGAGCTCCACTGAATGTGAAACAACTCAGGAATACAAAAGTACATATGCTCCCCAACAATCTCCCCAGCTCAGACCTCTGAGCAAGGAGGACCAGCAGCAGCAAATGATGAAACCCCCTCGTGCTGTTCTCCTCAGCCTCTGCATTTTGCTCTGCAGTGCTGCAGCAGGTGTTAAGCTCGCAAGGCATATATTTTTCCTTTGCCATACAGACTGGAAAATAATGAGCATGAAATAGATATGTATTCAATAAGAGTTTCTTCCTTCTAAGGTCTCTCTCTGGATCAGGTTAGTGGAGTTTTTAGCATTATGGAGACTTTAATTTCTTTCCCTGAAAATTCCCTGAGGTGGGATTTGCGGATTTTAGACCTGGCTTGGGTGCACGCTTCAACTGATGCAGACAGCTGTTAAAAATCAGCACATATAAGCATACCCTAAGCATGCAAATGAGAAAAGAAAACTTTGATTTCCCCACTCTTTTTTCCTTGATTACAGCTTAATGTTCATCAGTCTCCATAGTTACCTATTTACTATGGATAGAGCAGCCTCATGGAAATATTGCATTGCTGGTGGACACAACCTGAGATTTATTACTGTGAATTTCGCACTTCAGGTAAGAGGTTTTAATAGGGTGCTTGTTCACCTGCAATGGATAGTAAAATAAGTTCATCTTAGATCTGTTGAAACGTTTTAAATTCCCATTTCTAGAAGTGTTTTTTTTCAACTTCACTCTGGCAGATTTCTTGCAAAGATATTTTAAAACAGAGAGAGTTTATTAATGGATGATGAAAAGCACAGCCAAAGCATTTGTTTCATGGGGACAGATAAGACTATCTTTCCTAACCTATTCAAGTGACAGACATTGTTGAACACTCTTTAAAGTCACCATGCTAGAGTCATAATATCATTCATTATTCTACAAATACCAGACCATGTTTCAAATGAGTAACAGAAATTATTAACTCTGAAACTTATCGTGTCTAATTCACGCCTTTAAAAGCCACCTGCAGGAGTCTCAATTATTAAATAGGTGGTAAATGCAAAGTCTCCATAGACAGAGGCAATTTCCTCACTAACCTGTTGTTAGAGAAGCCAGTAGTACAATCTTTTATTTTTAAATGCACCTTAATTCCTGTTCTTGTCTTTCTTACCATAATTCGCTTGATAAATTGTCAAAGAATTATTACTAATTATATCCATAACTAATAAACTACCAAACAGTGGTCAAATACTGCTTATGCGACTCCGCTGCTGTTGCTGAGGCCACATATGTGTGAGAGGGGATGTAAATCAGCCTTTCACATCTACAGGGGCTGATGGTATTGCTTTTTTCAGTATAACTGTGCCTTTTCTCATGGCTGTGTGAGAAAAGTAATGAATTTGATTTAGCACTTGCTTCACTTGCAGCTTTGCCATGCTGTGAATGTGCAGGAGCACTTTCAAAGGAATGTTTGTGTTGGGAACAATAAAACTAATCCATATTTTCTGTGCAAGTTGCAAGGCTCACACTACCACCCTGCTGATGGGAGATCAGTCCTTACTTGTCCATGCCAGAAAGGTGGTTCGAGGGCAGCATTCCTGTTCCCATCAGCTTCGGGGTGCCCTGGTCAGGGTATCTCACACTGTCTCAAGTCCCATCAAAGACAAGCCAGTTTTAATTTATTCATACTGTTGTATCCATGGCAAGTGTGCATCTGCAATCCAGCCATTCATAACATCCCACATTTAGTGCAGAAAGATCTTCTTCCCCCAGGGGTGAAGACCTGAGTATTCCTGCAGCCCCTGGAGCACCTGAGCATGCCTTTGCTCAGGCACAGGCAGATGCCTGCATACCCTCCATGCCTTGTGAGTGCCTCCCACCTGACTAGCTTCTGAAACTGCTTGGTTATAGCTGAGCCTGTCTTTCAAGACTGAGTAGCCACTATTTTTCTTCTGCTTCTCGCTGCCTCCCCATCACAGCACAACCGAATGAGGGCTACTCCAAGTGGCTGATGCACTGACTGCAAGTGGCTGGGATGCACTGAAAAGCAGCCACATTCCTGTCTCCTGAAAATGTGAGCTGCCAGAGGGCTGGAAGCACTTCGTCTTGTTAACTTCCTTCCTCTGCACACCCCACTTGCCAACGGAGGCAGAAAGTGACTGGCCAAATAGCTACTCTTTAGCTACTCTAAAGCATCAGTAGCAGGCAGAGAGGATGTTGTGGGATTTCATCCCAGGATGCTACATCAGACAAGTTCACATTAAAAACGGCAAGGTGACATGCATAGAAATTATCCCCCATGCTTTACACTACACTCACTGCTGTCAGTGGGAACTCTTCCATGCTCTGCATAGGGCCAGAAGTGCTGGCAGCAATGGTGACAAGATGATGACAAGAAGGGTCTGCACCCTGTGTCATTTCAGTGGGAGCTGCCAAAATATAGCTTAAGGAGGCTTCAGGTATCTTTTGTTTCCATTTATTGCTCCAGTGCTGTCACACCTCCAGAGTGATCGCTGCAAGTCTGTATGATCTAAAGAACCTCAGCCTGCAGTAAAATAAGATTTGAAAAGAAAATATGAAACTGATTAGGGAAACACATACATACTGATGTATAAGAAAAACAAATTTTCTGGGGACAAGCAGTATATTTACTAAACAAGCTATAAAAACAGGGACAAGAATAGGCAGTGTTTCTGAAGTTTTACAGCCTGATGGGCATGAATTCAGGCCAGATCAGAGGGCCTGAAATAACCCACATTTTATGAATAAAGCAAGGAAGTAAACTGTGAGTGAGACCAGGCACAGAGGAAGCTCCCCACAGAAGAGAAATGTGTCTGTGTTTCCCCCTATGGGATGTGAGATATTCCTCTCTTGAACTGCCACTGTAACCTGAGCTCCCTGTCATTTACATCAGAAGGAGATTTGTGTCTGAGGAATTTGAATTCACAGAACCAAGGGGACAAATGACCCTGCACTTGGATGAGAGCTGTTTTCCTCAGCTGCCTGTCTGTCAAGTGCAGAAGGCAGCAAGCAGAAAGAGGAGATGTGCTGGTTGCTGCAAGGCAAAACGCAGCCTCTCCGTGAGCAATTACAGTAAGTTCATCTCCCTGGAGTTGCTCCTGTTGAGTTTCACGTTTTGCAGACATTTTCTTTATGAAAATTCCTTTTTTACCGTCCCATTTCATTCTAGTTTGATAGGACTCATCCAGCTTTCTTCATTGAGGACCTTAGAAAACAGCACTTGCTATTAACTCCCCATAAAAATACTGACCCTCAAACCAATCTGCCTTGGGGAAATGGGAGTAGGTCACACAATATCCAAAGCCACGAAGGGGTTTAAGTGCCAAACACTCAGTGCCTACCTGGATCAGTGTTACCCTCTATATATTACTAGGGTCTTTAACTTCTCTTCTAACTTTGCATGCTGAAGGCATTTATTACTGGACAAAAGTCACAGATTTATAAGGTATTCAAACATTCACACAGATCTGTAATCTCTGGAGTTAAATCCTGCTTCCATTTCCACCCAGCAAAGCTGCTGAGAGCACAGCAAAACGTGAATGCAAATGAAGACATTGTTTGACTCACAACAATTTGTGTGTCTTGACAGGCAAGGACCAAACACAGCACAGACATTGCCTCAGATAGTTCCTAGTCTACAAAGGCAAATAAACAAAACCAGCCAGAAATGGTTTGTGAGAGAGAAATAAAAGTTTTCCCATTCATTTTTGAAAAGGTCAAGGCCAGTGGAATTGCCTGCATATCAGCTTAAGCCAACTTTTTCAGTAATGGATCATTCCTGCTCTTATTTGGGACTATGTTCCCAAACATGACAGCTAAGAAGGACTTTGAAATCTCAAATGGAAATACAATACTGTGCTATCTGAAGATCACTCATTATGAACCCAAAATATGCAGTCTGTGGGTCTAGTGGCTCTGGATTCCGCCTGCCAAGTGGATCCAGCTCCTCCTGCATCTGTTCACAGGCAGCAGTAATTTGGCCCAGGATCACAAGGTTTCAGTCATGCCAACACAACACAATTTAGAAGGGTGATGGCTCAGACAACTGGTTTGATCCTCCCTTCATATAGACAGATTTTTCACATGGAAATATTTCTGAAAAGTCAATTGTGACACAAACAGTGACTGCAGATACTAGAGATGCTGAAAACTAATGGCCAGAAAAGGTTTCCCACATAAAGATCACTGTTGAATTCAGGTTCTGTATATAAATGAAACACATATGTTGGCTATGTATGTTGTGAAAATTATCATGCTAGACTGAAATCCTCTGAAGAAAGTTACTGAATTAATCCCACAGGCTTTCTTCATAGACATTTTAGACGGGACTGCAAGGCCAGACTAAGCAGAGGAAAACAAATAGAAACACACAAGAAAAAGGCAGATCTGTGTGTATATATGAAATAAAGAAACATCTCACCCTCCTAATCAACTCTGGTAGACAGATGATGCCCAAAGTCAATCTGAAGAGTCAGTCAGCATTTTGGACTTAGAGGGTCTCCTTTGCAAGGATGACCTGGGGAGGCATTTATTTGCTACAATCCTGTTGAATTATGAAGAGCAGACTAGAGACTCCCTATTCCTGCATACCTGGCAGCTCCCATTACCTGTTTTTTTTTTATAAGAGGTACCAAGAGAACTGCTGTGTTGTAGGGAGTGGTTTACCGGCGTGGGAGGAGAAGGCAAAGACAGCACTGATCCTTCCCAGGGCAGTCCAGGGCTGTCTGGGTGCATGACAGGGCCTGTGCATCCCCCCTTCACATTGCTGCAGCCACATCCAGTCCTGAAACAGGGCCACACACCCTCTTTTGGCTTTCCAAATGCCACATGTTTGGGACAGAGGTTCCCATCACTTAAACTGTCTGTGACTTCCTGCATTTTTGACTGGTGAGGGGCAACTGATGTGCAAGGCAGCAGAAGAATGATGGTCAGGCAGAACAATCAAGGCAACAGGAGCACTGCAAAAATAGGACAATAGCAAGAAATCTAGGGATTATAGCATCAATAAAAATGTCCAGAATAGAAAATTTGGCAATCAAAATGGCAGAACAACCAGCTGAGGCCATGGGCATCATTGCCAGAAGGCACCCTCCCAACAGTCCATGGGTCCATGGCTCTCAGTGGACAGGAGCTGCCACAGCTCTGCTCAGGCCAAACTGGAGGCTTGCCCACTTGCTTGTCAAATCCTGCACACTTCACACTGATATTCATCAGACACCATTTTAAAGCCGAAATCCCAATTTTCTTTGTGTCTTTTAGAGAGGAAGTGTTAGGCTTCATACCAGTTTGTTAAAAAAGACCAAGCAAAGCTTAAAAGCTTATGCTTTAAGCTTTAACTTAGTCTGCGGAATAGGTTTAGGTTGGATGTTGGGAAAAATTTCTTCACTGAAAGGGCTGTCAAGCACTGGAGCAGGTAGGCCAGGGAGGTGGTTGAGTCCCCACCCATGGAGGTATTTAAAGACACATAGATGTGGCACTTAGGGACATGGTTTTGTGGTGGCCTTGGCAGTGTTAGGTTCATGGTTGGACTCAATGATCTTAAGGGTCTTTTCCAGCCAAAACAATTCCATAAGCATTTATACAGAAAGGAAATATGACTTGTTCAAAGGATACTTGCCTGTTTATAGATCAAGTGAATATTTCCATGGTCTTGGTCCCTCATTTTGAACTATGTTGCTTTTACTCCTTGTAGTCTTCTTGAAAGTGAGGTAAGAAATTTTGGGTATTGTCTGCAGGTCTCCATTTCATGCAAATAATTCCAGTGTTTATTTTCTATTTACTGAAGCAAGATATAACTGCAGTTAGTGTTTGTTTAAACAGGATAAATGCATACAATGTACAATTATATATTTATGTATATATATTAGATATTTTTATAATGCATACTATAAATACTATAATATAAATAACACATTTTTATTTCCCTAGAACACACAGGCTTTGTACCTTAACTTCAGTGCTGTGGACTAGTTTCTAGCAGCTTTCTATAATTGTGTGGAGTGAGTGTTCAGCAGGGGGAAGGACCCCGCAAAGGTGAGATAATCCCCTTGTAATCATGGCTCTTACAAGCTGATGGAGGTTTGACTGATTGAGATAACTCTGAGTAGCTTTAGTGGTTGTGGGACCACTGAAAAGGCAGCATTTTTTCTCAAAGACCAGATCTTACTACATATTTGTATTTATAATGCATTTTGTATCACCAAGAGTGACAACAAGCCTGGAATTCTCACTTCTTCATGCATTTCATAAAGGAGATAATCAGCATCTTACTCCTTGGGTCCCAGTGTTGTTTGGGAAGGAGCCATATAATTTAGGAAGGAGCCATAAAAAATGCAGCAAAGCAGCACTCACAGCAGCTCTGTATGCTGATTCCTATGTGGTCATGCAGGTCTAACTATCATTTGTCTTTTAACTTGGTTAAATCCTCTTTGAAAAGGTGAATCCTATGCACGAAGAAATATTGTTTTTTCTAGTTACATTGTTATACACATCAAGAGATAGATCACATTTATTATTGTTGAGGCTTATACATTGCTTACTCCATTTCATGAATAGCTTTGACAGTGTACTCAGGAACAAATATAAATTCTAATTACATTATAGTGGCAGAAAGCAGTTGTACTACATTGTGGGACATGGCCTAAGCAATGAAGAATGACTGAGGGAACCCAGGCAAAACTGGCAAATGCTTACTAACTGTCCCAGAAATGCTCTGTGAGGATGTGGGAAAATCCACCACCACTAGAAATGCACTAAAGGAAGGAATTTCAGGGCTCCTTCATGCTCCAGAAGAGCCAGATGGGCACTTTGGGCTTAGACTGGGACAAACTTACAGTGATTTGTAAGGTCTTGCACTGTCAGAGGTTGCTCACTAATAAGCAGGAGACAAAACAGGATGCAATTCCCTGCCACTGAAACACCCAGCATTTCACGATGGGCTCCCCAGAGACAGAATATAGCTTTACATTTAAGAATCCAGTTCAGTAAAGCACTTAAGCAGATACTCAATAGCAGACAGAAAAATCAAGCACACATGGCTCTATAGGAAGGCTAAATCTGCTCCAGACCATGCCACAGGGCGTCCTCCTCTCAGCACCACAAATGCAACTGTTGAGCCTCTGGCTGTCAGTTCTTTCTTCCCAATCCCCAGGTTTCACAAGATTTAATGTGAAGTCCAGTTCTAAATCATAAGCATGAAAGGAGTCCCTTTGCAGATGATTCAACCCCCATCCTGGCTTGCCTTGCTTCACTGCATGCTGTCATTCCAGTGATCATTCCTTCTGGTGTAACTCCACTGTCTTAAAATAGACCATCTCTGAAAGGACAGTCATTAGAGTCAGCCTTTACTTTGAACAGAAAGGAGTACCAGGCATTTCAGGAGCTCAACAGATTCTTCTTTTCAACCCCATGATCAAGACAGTTTTCCTGAGCAGGCTTCTGAGCTGAACACCTTTCTGGCTGAAGTGATGTTCCCATAATTTTCCTTTCATGTTTCCGATCAGATGAAAGAATTTTGCATGGGGTTTCCTGTCATGACATTTATTGTCACATCTTTTCTACATGGGTGCATACCTATAAGTTGTGTGTCAGTGACATGAAAGTAAAGCTGAGTCTCAGTATTACAGGCTTAGATAATTGATGTAGTATGACGGAGGCTTTCTTCAGAAGTCTTTCCATCTCCTATACTCTGCACCCGGGAGTTTTGTCCACTGTGTTGTAATCTTGCTTGTCACAGTACTTACCACAGTAGGAAATAAGTGTCCTAAGAATTAATAGGAGTCTTAAGGAGATTAAGTCATTAGTGCCTTTGTTAAGTGAACACAGCATTATTCACACACATAGAATTTAGCATGTGCTTCAATGCTTTTAACAAGTGCAGCTGAAGGAAGGAGACATCTCAGTCAAAAACATGCTGCATAATTAGAGGTGAAATAACTGCATGCCCCTTCCAGGGCACAGAAACGAATATGACCTGCTGTCTCATGCCAGTTTTATATGCATGTAGATTATTTCAGTTCCTGACTTCCATATGTCCTTTTGCAATGCTTGCATTCACTCCTCAGATACTTTTGCAATAACTGCTGACGTATTTTGAGAAAAAACAAAGTAAGGCACATTTGCTGAGGCAAAGCATCTTCCCATCTCTAAGATGATTTCCTTTTTTTTTGACTACAATTCATACCACTGTACCTCATTTCAAACCAACATTTTGAAGGAAACTCTTCTTGAAAAGCTAACTTTTAAATGCTTTTCCTTTTTAAGGCTGTTGCTTCCCAGGTAATTTTCCTTATTGCTATGGCGTTGACTCAAGCAGTATAGGACAGAAAGAGGAAGGGAAGCCAGGACACCAGGTCAGTACCAAGACCTCTGTTATCCAGGGACAAGACACTTATATCTTCAAATTATTTATATTTTCTCTGGGCAAAAGTCAGTAAAAGATATAATAGTGAAGTGTTTCCTTTCGGTTGTGAGTATAAAACTCCTTTAGCCAAGTGGAATGTTTTTAAGCATCTGTGTTATAGCAGAGCTGTAAATACAAGCAGAAACACTTCCACACCTCCAGATTACTTTGCCCACCTCAGTTCAGGAGTTCAGCTCCTCTAAGTAGCACAGGAACACAGACGAGTGATGATCTCTTTGCTGCCACTCTTTCTGCATGGCAGTGTATGAAGATACAGTGCAAAAGGTGGATTCACCTGAAACTTAGAAACTACTTAGAAAAGAAACTTCTTGGGAAAGGTTTGCAGATTTTCTGTTTCCATTACAATGACTTCTGATCCTGAGTATTTGTTCATGATTTTTCTAGTCTACTAACTCCCCAGACTCCCCTCAGCTACTCTCAGAAGTTTGTGCCAGTGTCACTTGGCAGGCCTGGCCCTTGGAGGGAGCTGTTCCTTCTCCTGATGACAGCTGCTGTGGCCTCTTCCGCTGCCAAGGTTTTTCAAGATGTGAAGACAAGGAGACTGGCAGCAGTGTTGAAAAAGATTTATTCAGCAGTTCATAGTCACAGATCCACAGAGGCTCAAAGGGGCCTCCAGAGGACAGCTGCTGTGACCGCTATGTAAAGGTGGACTAGTGAGAGCAGGTTGCTCAGCAGAGCTCCAAAAACTCTGAATATGAAAATTCAACAACATCTCTCAGCTATTGCAGTCTACTTCTCTGTTTGACCAGCCTCTCAATGAGTATTTTTCCCTTGTACCTAATGATAATTTCTCCAGTTTCAACTTGTGTCTGTTGTGTCTTGTTGTAGCCCTATCCACTGCACTGCCAAGAGTTTGGCACCATGTTCTCTTCTGATGGTTGTTTGGTTGGCTCACCCCAGCATGTCCATGTCTTTCCTGTACTGGGAAGCCTGAAATGGAACCCAGTACTCTGGATGTGTCTCCCCCGTGCTGAGCAGAGGGGAAGACACACTTCCCTTGACCTACTGGCAACACTTGCCCAGACCAGAACACTGCTGGCTCATGTCCACCAGGACCCCCAGATCCCTTTTTGCAGAGCTTCTGCCCAGACAGTCAGTTCCCAGTTTACACTGGTGGATGGGGTTGTTCCTCCCTAGGTGCAGGACTTATTTCCCAGTGTTGAATGCCATGGGATTTGCTGAGAGCCTCTTCCACTGAAACTTCCAACAATGAGATGTCAACCAGCATTGCTAGAGCACTCCTACCTGCATCCACCTCTGCTCCACACTGGCCTATGAACCTGACAGTGAGGTCTTGGTCAGAGTAAGAGCACCAGGTAGTCAGTGATTAATAAAAAACTCATCTACTTTTAATGCTCAAGTGTTAATTTGCAGATCTAAGTAGCATAGGATTGAGGGTGAAAGTTACAGTATTCAGGGTGACTGGTGAACTGTTGGATGTCCTTCAGATTCCAGGAAGCTGTTCATCTGTTTAGAGTGTCTCCTTGTGAGGGTAAGTCTATTGAATTTTTTTTCTTCCAGAATCTATTCCTGCTTATTGTGTTTATGGTAGCCAACAAAATCACATCAAAAATACCATTCATCTGTGATAAAGACTACTAATGGTATTGCACCACCTCTAATATTTTATCAGAATGAAATTTAAGTGAATCAAGAAGGTCATACAAATAAAGATAATATAAAAGTTTGTTCTCTTTTGGAACAAGTACTGTCAGCTAAGAGTTATCTGCCTTCTGGTTCTCAGCTTATGACACCACACATAGCAGCAAGGGGTCAGGCAGGGAACAGTCCAGTACAGGCAGTGAGGAGTAAAACAACACCCTATGGAGCTTGGCAGAGACTGACATTTTGATTATCAGTGCAAGAAACCAAGTCCTGCTTCCCTTTTTATCTGATGTACTGCTGCTTTAAGAATTAATGTTGTCAAATCTCCTGGACTGAAGAAGATTTTAGAAAAATGCATGTGGGAGAAACAGATTCGATATGTGGCATTTTCATCCTGACTTGATATTAGGGGCAGATCATGTCAGGACGGTTTTCTTAGCCCTGGTTTCACAAGCAACATGTCCATGTACTTAGTTCTGGTACCTATGCCTCTTCAGCCCAGGTTTTCCTTCTAGCAACCCTGTGTGGAAAAGTGGCATACGTTGTAGTTTAGAACATTTGCAGGAGTATTTAGGAGTAATGAAGCATGTTAAAATAGCACACAACCGTCCACCCCACTGACATTCATTTTGGCAACGGGTCCTTTTCATGAGTGAACAGTGACTCATGAAGACTGGTCCAAATTCTCCTTTGGTTTCACTGGACTTGGATTAGTTGCATGACAGGCTAAAGGGGTTTGCACACATCCAGCAAAAGCTTGGAGATAATTGAAAGCTTATCTGCAAAAATGTAGTCTACAAGATCCTGTTCTATGGGACTCCTGCTTGCCCTCCTGAAATAGTCTGCTGCGTGCATTCCTGCCTGAGCAATGAAATTAACCTGATGGATTAGCTACTATAAAAAGCATAAGTACTCTGCATGAAAAAATAAAGCCTGCCATTCCCTGATGCTTTCTGTTGCTGAATTCTCTAATAATTGAGGCTGGTCCATCAAAAAAAACGTGCAGGCTCCTTGGTAATTTATTGCAGTGACTGAAAGGCTGCACATTAAAGGCTATGACCTTTAACACCAACCCATGGTGATCTCAGAAATTACACAGGGGACAAGCAGAATTTGTGTGTATTCATCCTATTAAAATTATTGCTGCAATAGAAGAATCATCTGTCCATTTAATGGGAGAATCTGCTTTTAAATTACCAAACTCTCTTTGCAGACATGTGTATGATTTGTTATTTTTTAAATAAACAAAGAGAAGGGGTTGTGTTCCCTCACACACACACAGACTAAGGAGAGCATTTTCCAACATTGTTTTGTCCTGTTTTCCTATGGTTTAGCACTGGCAACATCAGTGGCTTTGGTTGGTTCTAATTTAACCTAGTTCTGGAGACCAGACCTGCTGAGGGCTGAGCCTGGAGTACATTTAATGACATCTGCATTCAATCATCCTGGTCATCCCCTAAGGATATTCCAGACTGACTCACAAGGGCTTAAAATCCCAACAATAGGGATGTTAACATTGTTCATGGAAGAAAATGGAAGAAAAGCTGCAACCATGAGCCCATGCTCCTCTCAGAAGAATCAGTTTTGAACTTTTCATTCAGGGAAGGTTTGGGCAGGATTTTCTGGTGCAGATCTCCCGGATTTAAGAGCAGTAAGACTACATCTTTATTTAAAACCCATCTGGGTCAGGATCAAAAAACCCAAAGGGCAAGTGGCACTTCGAGGTTTGTATACATCAAAGCAGAGCCTCTTCTCTGCTTCCATGAATCAAGGTAGCCTCATCCAGGGTGCTGGTGGGGAACCAGTGCTGCTTTGGACCCTCACCAGGGCACGAACCAAACCTCTTCTGGATGTGCATGAGTGTCCTGAAGGCAGCCTTCACTACTGAAAATCTTCTGCTACCAAAAGTGTTCTGCAGAAATTACATAAATACTGGCTATTGTTTACATGAATGGCTAGTCTGAGCAAGTCTTTAGGAATAAAAGCTGCTCTGAAATATATGAAGGGACATGCAAGATGTTTTCTGCTTCTGTTTATCTTCATTTTGTGCAGAGGTGCTTATTAACATTTGCATATAAGTTTAGTTTGCCAAACTGTAATTTGTCTGCTTCCCAAATTAAAATGGACAATAAGAATATGGCCATTTTCCCAGCTGACAGTGCAATGCTGGGCATGTGTAAGAGAGTATTGAACATCTAGTCACGTAATAATGCAAATGACTTGGAAGAAAAAATATAATTAGCTCATTAAGAAAACAGAAATCCCTCCTGTCAGGCCAGACCTGATTTAGCAGTTTCATCATTCATGTCTAGCCAGGCAACAAAAAGTACAAACTTCCTTTTCATTTGGTCGTAGCCTACCTGAGGCGTAAAAAACCTCAGATGTAAAATTAAACAGTATATACTAGGCTACTATGTCAAGAAGGCTTGGTTCCAGTTATTATGAAGCTCTTTCTTTCAGACTTATGTCTCTGATCCCAACCTCAAAGAGGTATCTGGGTTGATGCAAAAGCTTCCTTCTGTCAGGTTGTCCTTGTGGCTGCAGCACCCACTCCATACATCACTGCTCCTTGTCCTCCCCACTCCTGTCCACAGCACCAGCAGTTCAAAGGGATGCAAACCCTCCAGCTCACATTCCCAGGTGGAATAAAGGAAACACAGGAAAAATTTATAATAACCTCTCCATGCATAGCCTGGGGAGATGCCAGAATAAACATTCTTGAGAAATACATATTTCTGTGAAACCTGAAAATTTAGGGTTGACAACCCTCTTTTTGTAACAGACAAAGGTGAAAAGAGTGGAAAGCCCACATTTCAGCTGAGAGCCACAATTACTTTTCTACAAAACATCCAGTTGATTCTTTTCTCTGGTCAAAATTCAAAATCTTCATAGGGAGAAATTCCAAACTTTTCTATGCTGTCTACTGCCCAGGAAAAATAACACTGCCAGATGTAGCTCAAGGCTCCTCTCATTAATATTTGGCTGTTTAAGGATTACCTGTGCTTGGCCAAAAGTAAATCATCCAGTCTTAGTGAAGCAGCATCATCTGACAAACCAGGATTCAAGGGAATGCTGGGTAGAAATGGAGCTGTGGTAAAACTGTCAAAAAAAATCCTTCTGCTAATATCAGATGAAAAGCTCTGAACATCAGGAGGTCGTGGTGGGAGACAAGAAAACTGTTCCCCACCATCCAGGGGTAGCAGACACCAGAGTAAAAACTGTGGAAGAGTAATACTTGATATTGGGAAAGGGCACACCCAGGTGGGAAGCAAAAAGAGTGAGTGAGCCTCCTGTCAGAAGGTTCAGCAAGGTCTGCAGACCCTGGTATGTGATGCAAAGGCATCTTTCTCCATATGAACCCCCAGCTTTGAAACCTTACCTTCACATCTTGTTCATGTAATTGAATTAAATTTCAAGAAGCACTGTGAGAAAATCAGAATCTGAAGGACAAATATGGCAGTGTTCTTGGAAAAAAAAGAATGGCCCAAAGGATTCCTTTTGGATTGTGCAGCTCACCTGCATCCCTGTACACTTCAGGCAGATCATTTCTTGAACCAAGCATGAGAGCTAACAGTGACTGAGTAGAAAAAAAGCACCAAGACCACCAGAGAAGATTGCCAGCTCCAAGATGTGATCCAAACCCCTCAAAAGCAGAGGCAATCCTTTAAAAAAATTTCAAAGAATCTTTGATTATTTTTCTCTCACTTCTTTGCCTTCACAGAACGTGTTAGCAAGCTGTTCTCTGCAATCCATTGCATGTTACATAACTCTTCTCAGTCACATCTTGGAGGTGGAGAAGTTAGTTGTGTGACCACAATTTGACCCCATAATGATAAGACTGGGTGAACTGAGACCTTGGGAGAAATGCTGCATGCTGTTCAAGCTTCAAGACAACATAAAGAGAGCATAAGGGAACATTGTTGTGCTATCTCTGAGCAGCAGAGCACTTGGGCAGGAATAATTCTGCATGTCCACAGCAGGTGATGGTGTTAGCAATTTGTTTAAGAAGATCAATTTTTGTATTAAAAAGGACCATGTCTGGCAACTTTTTGAACCATCCTTAAACATTGGCTCTTATTTTATCCTAAATTGAGTGCCGAGATCCGAAGATCCATGCTGAGCATGGAGCCCTGTCCCATGGACATACACAGAGCAGGGCCATTTCTGGGGACATTTTTTCCAGCCCTCACACAAGAGTTACCCTCCAAGGCCATGCCAGGATCTGCTGCTTCTGCTGAGAGCATCTCTGTGAAAATCTACCCTGCTCAGTAACATCAGCTCATCTTCCTTCTCTCCCTGCTTGCTGAGGAATTTTATGGTACCTTTTGAGACAGCTCCAGGAGAGGTAATTCCGGCAGCAGGCAAACACATCCTCCTCAGGCTCTTTTCAGGGAGCACCTATCCTACCTTTAGTCAGCATCATGCTGAAATGTCATGGTCTCTCATGAAGAACAAAGTCACCTCCTGGTAATTCCTCTTTGTTGACAGCAGTACAAGTGAACACACAGCAGTGTTTCACACCTGACAGCTGCCCATAGGGGTATGAATGGCTAAAGTTCAGAGGAACTTTTCTGAAACCATCCACCCAATTTGAGGAGCAGATCATCTCTGTGGCCCCCAATGTTTTGAAATAATAGGTACAAGCCCATAAAAGCAACAGAATTACATTTGCTGTCAGATCACAGCTAAGCAGAAAACACAGTAGGGAAAGAATTCCCTGCTGAGCCCTAAAGCCAGACATCTTGTATTTGCAGTGAGTTTACCAAATCACATCACCGGGTAATTTAGTGAAACTGAAAAATATGTAAAGTCTCACAGGCAATACCTGCTTTCAGATGTAGTGGAGCATCTCATGTTCAGCTCCAAGTAAGGAAGGGGTGCATATGCATATAATGGCACAGCAGGCAAGGCTCCAAAAAGCAGTGCAAAGCAGGTAATAAAAGTGCACCAAAGCACCAGGGAAGATCTGAGTTGATAAATAGACCCCATTTACAAGATACAGACAAGTTTGTGAACGCAATTGCAGGTAAAATAGTCAAATAAAGTAACAAATAGGCTCCTGCTCGAGAGATTTGCAAATCACATACTCCATCTGCAGCATGCCCAGCAAGCTAAATTGGATTCAGACTTACAGAGAAATCTTTAGAGAAATTCTGCTTTCTTTTATTTCCCTGTGGATGTATATTTTCACTGCTCTACCTCCCACCATGTAGCAATAGCACAGATAAGAATGATTGTCAATGAGTGCAGTGTTGTGAGCAACACAGGAAAAAGGAGCTGCTGCTGCTGCAACAGTTAGGCTGATCTGTGCCTGTGAATTCCCATCACAGAATTAAGGAATTTCACATAATATTCCAAATTGGAAGGGACCCACAAGAATCATCAAGCCCAGTTCTTAAGTGAATGACCCATACTGGGAGGGAACCTGTGACCTTGGTGTTATTAGCACTATGCTCTAACCAACTCTTAGATTATACATTTTTGCATCCAAATTGATTGTGCACAAAGACTTATAACTGAAATTTTCAAATCAGACTTGATATGAGGCAAGTTCATTTTCCCACTTTTGATAAAGATTGTTACATCTCACTGATGCTATATCTTCCTGAGTAAAGGACTGGTTCGTTTGTCAATGAAAGGTTCTGGACAGTGAAAGACCCCAATTCAGGTTGTGTTTTGATCACCTTATGCGCATGCCAAAAATCAGAAACTCCCAAATGGGAAAAGATTAGGGAACATTTGTTAAGTTACTTTGCTTTCCAGCCACTGACTATGAAACAAAAATAGCAAGACATAGTACATGGTAATGTTCCTTGACAAGTGATGCTATTACCAGCAACAAGGAGATATTATTTATTGACAGCAGCCCAGAAGAATAAAGCTGCTTCTAAGCATCTCTGCTCTTTTCTTGCTGATACAAAAGTAATAATTACAACTGTATATGGCTGCTGAAACCTTCCTAAGGCAGCCGGAAAGAAAGACTATGTTGTATCACCTTTTTGTGCAAGGCCACATAGGGAAATGACAAGAAGATCTGTAACACTGTGTTACGGGAGGTCAGGGACTTTGTTTCAAGTTGAATTTTCCTTGATGTGCTCACTACAGTTAGCCAGAATTAAAATAGTTTTGAAGAAGTTGGACTGCTGGAACACAAGAGTGGCAGATGCCTATTTACTCTTTTATATTATCACTGAGGAAGGGCATGCAGCTTGGATTTTCAAAAATGTTTGTTTAAGCTCCATTAAAATCTACAAAAATTCATATTGTTCATCTGAAGATGCAGATCCCTTTAGAAGATGTACTTTAACTTTCACCAAGTAGTCCTTGCCTTTTTCTGCAACTAAATGTGGACTGATTTAGAGACAAATTTATCTGTGTTTGCTTATAATTATATTGTATTTTTATTAGTAATTTATCTAGAAGCTTTCTGCAAATGCATATTAAATCAAGATAGATTATTCTTTTAAATGGAAACTTCATGGTCAAGTTATTGTGACAAGAAACTGAAGGCAGAGGCACTTTCTACCTAGATAAAATGTCTTATTGCTGACCAAGATGAAACATTGCACAGTGCTGAACATGCAAAGAGAGCTTTTTATTGAACTATCATTCTCCTGTTGTTGTTCCTATTGTTCCTAACTCACAAGGCTGCATTTTACCCACTTATGCCAAGAAGGTTGTAGGAAGAGTCCAGGGACAGCTTTTTCTCAGCAGGACAAAGCAACTCTTCCTCCTTGCCTCTCACTGCCAGGGCTCAGAGACATCCCTGCACTGCTTGATGGCAAGAGCAGCTCCTCCTCGGATGTTCTGCTGGCTGTGAAATCCCTGCAGGCAACATGGGAATCATTTGGTGTGAAGTTATGCCTGAGATGGAACTCCTTAGGTATCTCCTTGCTCCTCTTCATTTCTATCCTCTATTTCCTTCTGGTTCTTTTCCCTTTCAACTTTTACTGCTTTTCCCTCTGTATTTTTATCTCATGGGTCTTTTAATCTCTACATAACAATTTTCCTGGAAATATCATGACAACTTTGGCATTTTAGTCAGCAGAAATCTGTGAAGCAATAACCTTGTCTACCATAAAAAAGAAAACATGGAGAGCCAGATAATTTCATTTGCACATTTCTCTATTTTGCTCAATACTGTAATAACAGGGTCCAATTGGAAGTAAATATTTTGTGCTTTCTAATCTACTGCTGCATGGCAAAAAATTATTGAGTTACCCTGCATCAATTTTTTTGCAGGGAGAGTATAAAAATAGTATTTGTCTCATTCCCAAATAATTTCAGACAAATAAGTATTGTGATGGACTAACTGTATTATGACTCATGACATCTACTCATTTAATGTCTTTTGCTCTACAAATGTACATCATGTAGTTGCAGATAGGCAAATATAAAAACGTGGTAAAAGACACTTTCCTTCAAATATACCCAACGTGAGAGGAGAAGATAATAGCTCATAGCAGTTAGAGATACAAGCTGTAAAAAGAAATGAGGAAGGCAAAGTCTGTGTCTAATATTAACAGTGAACCTGAAGGTCTGCCAGGTCCAGGAAGCCTGAGGAACTTGAAATGTAATATCACTCCCCTGAGAAAGTCTAAATGATCCACCTGTCTACAGGCAATTTCAAATGTGGGATGCCAGCTACTACAGGGCTGCCTCTCAGCTGCCATGGGCACTGCCTGGCAGTCTGTGCACATCTGCGGAGGAAAGAAAACCTTCATAAACACACAGCATAACTCTGGGACAGTCAACAGGTTTGGGAGCGGGACATCCCACCAGCATAGATAATTGTCCTCAAAGCTTACCTTGCAGGGCTAGTGATGAAAGGTCAATCCACAAAGAAATTCTGGGAGTAGTTTTTATCAGATATTCCCAGTTCCATTGGGTCCCAGATTACCAGAATTTTTAAAATGTGGTCAAACTTTCAATGTATACCAGATCAAGGCTAAGATGATGTTTTTGTGTTAGGTGATGCAAAATCCCCTACAACCCATGCCATGAAAGAAGCTAATGTGCAGCATAAGCAAAAGGATTTATAGATTAAATACAAAGTCCTGGATCTACCTCCTCAATTCCAATGCAGTGTTCGGTGTCAGAGTGATTTTGCTTCTCAATGAAATACCATTTTCCTTAGAAGAGATAAAGCACTATTGACCAGCCAGAAGAAGACAGGTGGGTAGTATTTCCATTGGGAAAACAATGGACTAGGAGGTTTTTTTGTTAATAGTTTCACACTGGCACTACCGAAGTGGAGCTCCTATTCCTTAATAGGAAGGATTTAGGGGAGTTTCTGAGTGAAATTATTCTTCAAGGCTCAGATTACTGTAATTAATGATTTTGGAGGCATTTAAAATGCTTCGGAAAAAACAAAATCATACATGAGCTCTAGGATATGCTGAGAGGTGGTAAGGAATAAAAAAGTGAGATTTTCTGTGAAAAGATAGAGATAGAGAGAGAAAACCTTCGTGTTTTTAATTATGGAAGTAGACCAAGATCTCTTTATTTGTTTGATGGTGAATTCCAAAACAGCAGCACACTGTCAGTTCTCATTGTCAGCTTTGAAAGCCCAAAGACAGCAAAGCATTAGACACAGATCACATGGCATGCCCTCAATCCCACCAAAATTTCTCTGTCCTTGTGGGACTCTACTGACATAAAGGGAAATAATCTGCTTTCATTGTGCATATGGAGGAATCACTGCCTAAAGGTGGCTTTGAGAGTGTTGGCAGACAGTTGAAGGCCACTTACTGAAGGAGCTCAAAGCACAAAGTGAACAAACTCACCTTTACCTCCTACAGGTGTTCAGAGCCAAAAACTGGGCGGGGCTTTCAGCCTGTTTCTGGGGTATGTGGGACACACTAAAAGAGGGCCACAAACTAATTGTATGAAAATAGAAGTGAATCACACATTTTTCAAGCATGTAACTTAGTATAATACCACTAAAATACTCCAAAAGCCTTCTTGTCCTTTTTACAAGAACTATTTATCCTTACTTGACCCATTGAACAGCTTTATATGGGAGGAATTATTCTTGATATTTCTTCCTTCACTCTTCATGTGCTTTGGACTGATTCATGCTCCATGGCAGTTCCTGCAAATTAAAAAATGAAGGAGAAAAATAGGCATCAGACTAAAAATAACAGCTTATGAAATGTAGTACAATGTCCAGAGATTAATATCTGAGTTGCTGTAGCCAAAACTGTGAGTCCCCATGGATCAGTGTGCATTTTTACGTATGTTCTAAGGACAGGGTTCAGTCCACACAACTCCAGCTGTCTCAGGTCACTAACTGACTGCAATGGCTATTTTGATATCTAATGGGGATAAGTAGATACCAGGAAACATGAATGCAACCCACCTTAAAAGTCTGAGTCAAGGGAGACTACGTGAATTGCCCTCTGAAAGTGCTCCCTTATCCACTGAGTGCAGAACGAGGCTTAGGGGCAAGCTTAGCCCTGATACTTGGATTTAAGCAAAGTATTAGACAAGAAGAACCACAGCTCTCAAGTGTGACATGTTTGTGGCTACCATGACAGAGGTGCTAAACAGCTGTGTTAGTACTTGGGCACCTTAACTCTCTTTCAACCCAGTATATACACCCCTGCCAAAGTCACCATCCATGTACGTTTGTGTCATTTTCACTGCATCTGGGAACCTCTTCTCTTCTTTCCCAAAGTTCTATGCCATTTTTATCCTCTGCTTTAAGACATGCTGCTGCTGCCAGTTCCTTACTTGCAAGCAATCTTGTCAGTCCCCCCTGCTACCCTACAGAGGATAATACAAGGCTGATGGTTTCTCTTTTCTACTGCCTCCAGAAACATTTTAAACTTTGTAAAAGGAGCTGAATAAAGTTTTCTCCTGGCCCCTTCAACTTTCATTCCTGAAATCTCTTGGTTCCAGCTACAAACAAACAAGCAGAGGGTGACTCCAGTGCATTGTCTGTGACTGCATGCATATTTTATCTGTTGTATATATCTGAGTATAGACAGATATACACAGAGATATGCTTTAATATGAACACTAAAATAAAAACTTGACAAGTTTATTATAAAGATCCTACTGCTGTAGACATCCCCATATGAGATGACCTGTGACTGTTTCAGTCCAAGTACAAAGGTCTGTGCAGCTGTGATCCCTTTGACATCTCACTGAATCTCCTTCTTTCAGAGGCAGCAATGTCTGGAGCTTTCAGGCAGTCTGCCTTTCTGTATGCACCCCACCCAAGAGGAGTGAAGTGACCATTTCAACCTAGGAGCCATGACAGGTATGATAATATAACTTTGAAATCCAGAAAATGGCCACTGTTTGTGAGGCTTAAAAAATCCCAACAAGCAGATATGACTGTGTTGAGATTTTGAAGTTGAATGACATGCACACTCTATATTAAAATCCAACTCTATATTAAAATCAAACTGCTTTCAGGCCCTCGACCTTGAGAAGGAGGCTACAGAAAATGTGAAAGTAGAGTGCTTCTTCAGGACTTTTGCTATCAGTGGTAGAAACCAATGCATTTGAGAAGCAGCAGATGAGTTTTTGATGCTCTTGAAATTTCCAGTACTTCAGCAACTGATTTTTCTGAAGAGACCTGACCATGACGTGCTAGCAGGAATAATTGCAAATATATCAGACAAGCAGACAGTTAGTCCTTTACAAAACCTTAAGGAATGAAACATCACAAATACAATGTGATTTTGGAGAACTGGAAGACTCTACCAAGCAAGTGTCATATGCACCATTGCATCTTTGAAGAGCTTAGCAGGCAGTTCTTCCTGTGGCAAATGGGTTTACTGTAGTGTTACTAAAATGCTGCAGATAATGTAAATGCAAATGTATTATAAAAGTGGAACATAAATAAGGGAAGAAAGAACAAAACCTGTGTCCAAAAGTTAACAAAAATATTGTCTTTTACCAAAAAGATGCAAATAAATGTCTGAAGAAGTACTGAAGTCCCTGTCAGCAACATTCAGAAAGAGAACAGAAGCAAGCTTTAAGGACAGGGGTGTTTTGTGGGCTGGAAAGAAGGTATTGGCATTTAATCCTTTACTGTTTTAAGAGTAGAAGCGTTCATAACTGATTCCTTTTTAACCTCCAGCATTTAAAATTTCAAGCTGGTCATAGTCCAGTTCCATTACTCAAAATGGACATGAGTAAATTTGGTCTTTGAGTAAAGACACCAGTGCCAACTAGAGAGCAGGGAGGTAAAACTCACCCAGCAGTGCTCAAAGCAAAACAGTGCCACAAGTCACACTGGAAAGGAAAGAATAAACCAGTCAATGTTCTTTCACAGTTTTCACAGCATTTATATTTGTTTTTATAAGTGAAAATAGTAAGCTTCTAGGACAAACAAACAAACAAACAAAAAATTCAATCAAAATTCTCAGAATTCCTACTCTTAAAATAAATTGTTGACAACAATCCTTAAATCCCAAGGCACACCTTACCAACTCTATTGAAAACAGCTACAAACAAAAGGATTGTGCTATCCTTCATCAAGCCTCTATATATATTGATACCACAACAAAGTAAATTTTCTCCAGGGTAAATTAAAACCTTGCAAAACTAATATGCAAGGTACAAGTAATGACATAGAAATATGCTGGTGTATAATGAAATGCTAAGTGCAAGCTTCTAAAGACACTTCCATATAACACTTTTAGAAATGTTTCCTTGTATGCATATAACCTGATTCAAGAAGAATCATAAGACTCCCACATGCTATTGCATCATGATGAGAGGTCATTGTTGCACCTTTTGTTGTTGCTCTTATTTTTAAAACAATGTGTGGTCAGTGGCTGTAATGCACAAACTCACTGAAATCTGTGCTGAGATTCACCACCCACAAAAATTGATGTTGAAAACAGTTTGAGTCTAAAGGAGTCAATATTTGGCAAGGAAGCAGGATTGAAAGAAATTTTGGAATTGCCAGCCCCTGAAAGTGGGATTTGAACAAATGCAGAGAATAAGTGGCAAATACTGCTAATGACAACAGATGGCAATTTGCAAGTTGCATTTTATTTAACTGAAATACAGATGATTTTAAAAAGTTGCCTCTTTCCAGAAAGCAGCAGGTTCTGGAACTTTAACTTACATCTTTTTTTCCCATTAGATATTAAACCTGTACTAATAATGAAGGGTTATTTTCTGGTGCAATTTTGGTATTTACTGGATTTGGCATTGAATAAAATTGTAAAAACCACGTGTAAGGCAATTTTTCTTTCAGTCTACCAAATGAGATAAACAAACAAACCACCCAGTTATCCAAGAATCACTCTCTTTGTTCTCAACTTTGATCTCAATCCCTTTGTTTCCCTGTCTCCACCTGCTCACTTTGGGAGTTTGTGCCCTTGAGGTCTTTGACTCATTGGACTTTGAAAGCACAGCCCTTGTAGCAAAACCAAGCACAGCCTCGAATAGAAAGTGCTTTATGCTAATGATCCATCTGTGAATTGACTTGGCTATTCAGAAAATCTAAATATGTCCACTATCCACAAGCCATCTTCAGCTGGCTCCCATTTAAAGAAGAGGTAACTCAGCCCACGAATTACCCTTCAGGACCATTGAAAGCCAAGGTAGGAATCAGTCTTCAGAGCATCTTTTGGACAACATTTCTACCTGATCTTCTGTAACCCGGTCTCCTCCCTAACATTTTTGCTGTAACAACAGGGAGCTCCCTGGTAATAGCTCACAGTGAGACATCAGATGCATCTTTCCACTCACTGCCACTGTGCTCACACTGTTAATATTGTAATAGCTAGTACACAGCATGCTAACATCAGACAACAAGGAGAATTAATTATCACAGGCTTTGGGGCTTTGAATCACATTCTATCTACCAACGTTTTGTCTGGAGCAACCAAACGCTTGATAGAAGTCTCGAGCATATCATTAAATCCCAAGGAGACATTTTGAGGGCAATGTTTCAGTAGCAAGTAGAAACGCAGCTTCTTTGATAAGCCAGTTAAAAGAGAAAAAAACGAAGATCCATCCAGGAATGTTCCCTATTCAGCGAACACCCCTGGAGTGCACAGCAAAACAACCTCTCAAAACGAAGTGATTTCACAGCCATGGTGTGACACTTTTGCATCCGATAGCATAGTGACATCTGCTGATGGGCACACACATTGCAAACACTTGGGACACGAAGGGCTGGCTGACACCTGCATTGAGGCTGTTTTTCCTTCTGTGTCTGATCCCACACGCAGCTTACAGTGCTGCAGCTCTATCGACAGCACATTGCTAAGAGCACTGCAGACCCCCAGCCATCCCCTCTGCCTGTGCCTGGTACACCACTGCCTGGCTGACAAGCTCACTTGCTCTCTAAATTCAATGCCAATCCCTTTTTTATGGGACTACAGTTTGGATTATGACTGTGTTATATTCTTTTGGACGTAACATTCATTGATAAAGACACCTGCTCTTTACAGTGAGCAAAGGGCTTTTCTCACTGCAGTTTAAATCTTTGGCTTGTTTCCCAATTAATTTATTCTAACTGTTTGGAAATGACACCTGGGGAATGTATCTCGAAAAAGGAGCAGAATTCAGAAACAAGGTTGGAGTATCCACTCATTCAAACCTCTAAAGAGGTTTCTCTCAAATCTCTGAAAGCAAAGGTCCATTCAGCCCCACTCTTTTTCATACTCTAATGAATTTCCACAAACTGGATAGCTATGTCCTTAACCATGTTTTCAGCCTGCATTTTTATATTTCCCTTCATTTGTGCAATGGTGGAGGAAAGGCAGCTAGTCACTTCAGTTACTACTAGGCAGGGTTAATTTATATCCAGCTTTAATTATCTTCAGGCCCTGAAGATTGGGATCTGTTTTCTGGCTCTACCACTGATCCTTCCAATGACCTTTTTCAAGTCACTCCTCTGTTAGATCAAGAGTGCTGTTGTCTCATTCAGTCATGTCTGGTACCTTCTCAGTGATGAGCTCTCTTTGGGTCTATGCTATAAGCCCTCAACTCTTTTCCAAATTCTACCCACCACAAAGAATAGCCCCAGATACACTGAAAAAACAAGACTTTTTTAACAGGCAAGGGATCAGTTTAATATTGACAGAATAATGAGGTAATACCCAATTATGTAACAGGACATTTTATACACATTTGTTAATTGGCATATATATAAACAGGATGAATGACCATGATATTAAATCTCCTTGTGCCTCAAAATCTGACCAGCAAAGCCTTCTCTTCCTGGCTATTCTGTCTACTCTGCAAGAAGCTGCCTTCATCATAGCAAACCTCAGCAAGCAACAGGTACCAATTCTGCTCTGGCCACCTTCTGTAAGTTAGTATTTATCAAAGTTCATTCAACCAATATAAACAACATGATGGTCTCTAAGAGACTTGTACTGAATTCCTTGACAATGGAGGTGTTATGTAAACAGCTGTACCTTCCCTCCCAGCTGATTTCCTAAAGTGTCTCCAGTGACGTTTAAACCATCTTAATCATTATCTTTAGCAATTGTGGAGGAAAATAATTATTACAGTATTTATTGCTTAAATGCTGATAGGGAGAAGCAAGATGCCTTTTCTTAATTCTTTGACAATAATTAAAATGAATGCAGTTTCCTATTAATTCAGATTTTTGTACCTTTAAAGGCCTCATCTTTTCTGCCTCATATAGCAGCTGGAAGGGAATGCACAGAATAAAAATATGGGGGAAATTACCATTTTTCTGATTTGAAATTAGAGTTGGAAAAGAAAAATATCACATCCAGTATTCATTAGAAATCATTTTACCAGTTAAGCTGTTATTATTATCAGAATCAAGCTGTCAGCAGCAGCAGATAACTCTGTGCATTCAGCTCTGCTCTGCCTTTGAGGTGAGATCTGGGGGATCTGGACAGGACAGATACAACCAGGTGTGCAGAAATCTAGGAGAGCCTGCTCACCTGACTACCTGCCTGTTCCCAGAGCATTTTTAATGTTGTCAGACTAACATTTTCCACTGGAAGACATTTCCCACCCAAGATTTCTGCCCAGCACGAGGGCTGGATGTTACATGAGCTTTAGTCCTTGCAGTCTGCACTCACTGCCTAGCTCCCCTGCCCTCCCTCTGTAAGTTAACAGGCACATCTGACCTTCCTGCTGCTGAGGGTGTTCTGTAGGAACATTAGGAAGTGATGCTCTCTGCAAAGATAATTATGGTGTGTGGTACTGCAGAGCTGTGAAAGCAACAGCACCATCACATCTCCAGCAGCAGACTTCTCCAGAGAGTTGTATGCAAATGCATTTTAGCTCATATGAAATCCTACATTTGTTGCCTCCCTGAGGGCATCATGCAAGCCACTCACGTAGGGTTTCTTTCAGTTGTTTCTAAATATGTATATCTGATTTCAGAAGGTCTCATGCTTCATTGAGACCACAGGAAAAGTCCCACTGAAACCAAAAGGATCAAGCTTGGCACTAGCTCGGAGCAAACAACTTTGCAAGCTCTGTTGAGCGGGGCGGGCAGCAGGAGCTGTCCATCTCTCTGCTTGCAACATGCTGCAGCTCAGAATATTGTTTGTATTCTCCTAACATTTAGAGGCACTGCTTTCCAAGTTTGTTGGGGCAGTGGTGACTCTTCATGTACATTATGCCCCTTCCTTTGAGGTACTTGTAGAAGCTGTTGTGTTGTTGCAGTGCAGGGATATTTCACACCTCTGCAGGCATGTCAGTGTAGTTTGGGGCAATTTTGCATGTGCCTCATGGTGCCATTTGTGTCATGCTGAGAACAGCTAAAGGCACTGCCCAACCCATCAGGTTACAAAGTCACACCGAGTCCAGAGTCAGCCTTAGAGTTCAAACCCTGCACAGGCCCATGGAGGGCAGTGGGCATTGGGCACTGTGCCATACCTCTGGCCACTGCTGCTCAGTCCATCTTTACCACCAGAATCTGGATGAGAAGACAAATAACTCCAGACGGAAGCAGGGAAGACTCACCTTGTCCCAGGTATCCTGCTGGTACTTTCCCTGATTGGAAAGACTGGGTAGACTGGAGTTTGAAGGGATTTTTCCCCTCTTACACAAAACTTCATCACAAAATGCTGCACTTTTTGCTCCTGCTTTTTGCTCTTTTGTCCTCGGGAAATTAGAGGGAAGTGGTGATTTTGACATCTGCTCTTTATGCAGAATTGGTGGATGATGCAATTCTGCTCTCTTCCTGAGAAAGGGAAGGGCCCCTGGAACCAGGCAGGAGCTGCCCCTAGAACATGTCACAGAACATTTTGCTGAGCACTTGGTGCACCTGCCAAAGGGGCTGTGCTATTTGAAGGGCTTTGAGCATGTGTGTGCATGTGTGTGAACTATTGCAGCTAGACAGGGTTTACAAGTAGGCACTAAATTCAGACAAAAAGGCAAGGTCAGCTTGAAAAAAGTGAACTGTCAGAGAAAGCTGAAGGGATATGCAGTGGGGGCACAATGTTGGCTGGAAACAGATCTTTGAAAAAGTGAAGGAAGAAGATGAACAGCCTCCAGGCATTCATAGTGACTGTATTCAGCAAGGCACACATTTACAAACTTCACAAACCAAAGGGCAGCACCAAGGACCAAGCACTGGTCCATCGCCAAGATCTTTCCCCTGAGGCAGGAGGTGACTCCTTCTCTTAAAGGGTGTCCTCAACCTCAGGCCTCACCCCAGGGCCACCCTACTTGCCTCTGGGGCTTACAAGGGCAGGGGAGTGCCCACCCTTCAGCAGCTGGTAGCCAACACTGTGATCTGAAGCTGGGAGCAGCCTGTGACCAGCAGTGACTACCCAGATGGGAGACTGCCTTGCTCTGCTTCTCAGCCACCTCCTCCTCTCCTTCTTCTCCATTAGCAGTGATTTTAGCCACTAATAAATGTCAAGACAGGTCTGGCCTGTGGGTGCCCTTAAAAATGTTTTATACTGATTAATATATGCCTCTTTTGCAGGTGAAGCTGCAAATCAGATCAATTTAATTCTAATGAAATAGATTTGTCCTATTTTATCTGACTTAGACTCTTTTAAATGCTATGACTTAAATAAATGTACTACCTGTGAGCAGACTACCCCTGTCAAGTCCAGGAATCAGGAGTCACTGTTACTGCAGGGCACCAGATTTCTTTGGCATAGAATATGAGTAATATAACCAGAGAGTTATTTTTCACACTAGATATAGTCCTATTTGCTTTCCATAATTGTTTTTGCTTGTTTGTTTGTTTTTAATTTACCACTTCTATGCGTATATTAAAGCCCACATTAAAAGGAAATAAAAGAAAAGAGCTTGCACACAATGTCAGTTGGAAAACACTGCTAACTGAAAATCCTATTTGCACGTTCCCTGTTACAAGCAAATTCTCCTCGTTTAGGGTCCTAGTAATCCTGAATGGAAATCTCTTGTTATGAGTCTATGATTACACTGTTCTTCCTGATACCAGGGCACATCCTACCAGTAAGATACCACCCCATCTATTCCTTACAAAACCATAATTAGATCATACAGCGCTTCCTCCTACAGTGAGATTGCTTTTATCAGAATATCGCTGACAGCCATAACAAATCCTCCCACCACTTGATTAGTATCATCAAAGAGTGAACTATGATGGGCAGAAGATGAACTGATTAACTTCAGACAGTTGCTGCAAAAAAAAAAGAAAAAAAGAAAGTGGGGAAGGATCCTGGGGGAGTATGGCACACTTCAGTACCTGTGCCAGCAGGGAGAGCAGGGAAAGACTGGGAAGCCCAGTCAGGGTCCAAGGACTGGAGAGTGGTCAGGTGCCCTGTGGTCAGCTCAGCATTGACAGCATGACAGGGCATGGGCAACTCTTTGGGGCATAAAGGGAATGGAATCCCATCCCACCACCCCATTTCCACCCCCTTTTCCAGTTATGGGACCATGCTCCCCTCTGACTAGCAGAGCAATCTCAGTCAGAGGAAAAAGCAGACATTCCCAGGATAATAACCATCTCCTTAGAGATTTCTGGCACACCTGGCTTTTACCCCAGGTAAGTTTGTTTTGCTGTGTTTTGGTTTTTCCTTTGACTGTGTCTCATGAACATAAAAGTCAGTAAGAGAACACATTTTGACATGAATTTAGAGCATTTGGAGCCTATTTTGCCAGGAATTGAAATGTGTCAAGAGTGATCACACCCTTTTTTTGCTCTAATTTTTTAACAGAAAATTCCATGAAGGAATAAGAACTTCCACTTCACTAGAACACCTGCCAGAGACAGAGTCCACTCAATCCATCAGAGCAGGTGCCTCGGCCACGAGCAGAGCACGTTGGAAGGCAGAGAAGGTGTCTGACAGCATGGCCACTGTTCACTCCTACACCCAGCTGCCACTCACTCCTCTGTGCTGGAGGCATTCAAAGATCCAAGCTCACAGACCAGTGATTGATGACAAAAAACACGTTTCCTAGATGAGGGACCAAACCTGATAGGAACACAAGGGGGTGGGAGGCTGGTCACCACATTTCCAGTCTCACAGTGAATTTAGGGGAGCACCAACAGACAGAAAAGCAACAGGTTCTGTGCATTGCAGGGGCTGAAAATATTAGAGGCAGGAGGTGAAAAGAGAACAAAAAAGACTTAGTGGGTGCTTTTTTTTTCAAATAAAGACTACGGTGTAAAGAAATATATAAAATGTAGGATAAACAGCCCAGCATGGCCACTGCTACCAGCCAACTTTCCAAGGCCACGTGCAGCAAAACCTGGAAATCATGGATATAAAACATAAACTGTGCCTGTGGATTTCAGCACTAAGATAGATTTATTCCAACATATGAACATTAATGCTCCTTTAAAGGAATGTGATGAAATTTCAAGAGAGGCTGAGAGAATGTGCTATTTGCAAGGTCTGTGCCTGATAGCTTGCACATAATGGGAAGAAGAGACAGAACAAATGCGATGCAGACACTTATATTCCAAGTGATTTGAAAAATGTCTGTGCCAAGTCACTTGGAAAATCTCATGAAATTAAATAATTCAATGTAGAAAAACCTTCTTTTACAAAGCACAGAGACACAGGCAGGGAACAAGCTTAATGGACAAAATGTAAATGTGGATTAAATATCAAAATAGATTGAAATAAGTGAACAACCACTGTCAGACCAAGCTGCATTTTGTTTAAACACAGAGCAGGTTAATATAACACTGTAGGTTTATCTGACTAATCTATCTGTAAAACACAGCACAACCCTGGGAAAGGAGAGAAGGAAAAACCTGTCTCAGAGACCGAGAGGTTTATTTTGCAGTGATTGAGGCATAGGCTGACCACAACCAGTGGAAATCTGTCCCCTGGTTTAGGGGCCTCTTCTGCCACATTGCACATCCTTGCGGGGGAAGCCTTCAGATCTAAGCTTCTGAAAGTGGATCAAAAATACCAAAATGCAATGTAACTGCAATAACTGCAAAATAATTGCAAACTGATGTGGAAAATTGTGATCACACAAGAATTTTTGGGATGAACCCAAACTTCCACACAACCAGCAAGAAAACTGCTGCTGCCTTTGGTAGGATCAATCCTGACTTTTGAGAAGCAGCTAACTAATGATTTCCTGGGCTGGGATTTGAACCATCAGTGAACAGGGTAGTACAACGTTATTTACTGAAAAGGACACAGCAGTTATATAAGGAAGAGGTTGTATGGGACCAGCGGTGGGTGAATATAGCAGGAAAACAGATATGAGACACAAAGGAAGGTGTTAATGGGTGGGACTTGTGAAAAAGTCTCCAAGGTCACACAGCTTCCTTATCTGAGTCCCTGTAAATCATGTACAGGTGTCACAAATCCCAATTTAGGATCCTGATGACTACACCAAATTTTCACAAATGAGTGGCTGAAGTTGCTTAAAGAATCACCATCAAAGGTGTTGTCAAAAGCAGATCTTAATATAAATTTGTGGAAAATGCAACAAAGTTTTGTGGCAAGATTTCACTCTATTACTTACTACACAGACAAATCATACAAAGGAAAATAGGCTTGGAATCAGTTTAGAATGATCTGCACAGAGACTGGGAATGCAAAGGATAAGGGTGCAAGGGGTAGGGGTGTGTAGGGTAAGGGAGACCCTCATGCTGGGCCATGAGGTTCATGACAGAACCCCTTGCTTTCTAAACCCTTGACATGGTCTGGGTGTGGCTGAGTCCAATCTTACCACTCCCAGACCTGGTCAGCAGTTTATGTCTACAGGGTTTAGCAGCACTTAGTCCTTAGCTAATTTAACATTTATAAAGTGATTCAGTAGAATTTACTACACTTACAACAGTGACCTAGTTACAGATCTGAAATGGCGAAATTTATGCTATGCTTGCCATAGGGTGTTCAAATCAATTCATACATGCAGGCACACAGACATAAAGATGTATATATACATATCTATATGTACAAATGTGCCTGTTAAAAATTCCCCGTGTGCCAGTGAAATGTGTCAAATGCCTTGTCATTTCCCAACGGGCAAGGCTTGAGTCTCAAGGGGTTGGGGGTATCAGCAGAGGCCCCAAACTCAGCATTCAGCTACAGTCCTCCAAGTATCACACCCATGGGAGTTCACGAGCTCCAGGAGTGTCCCTCTCAGAGGGAGGTGCCAGTTCAACCCACCCAGGAGAGCTCAAAGGACCTCACTCAGGACCACTCTTTATAGGGCTGTGAGATGACTTGCTTTAGTCATCAGTAAGTTTCCATGCTGGCCACAACCCAGGTCAGTAATTACTGGAATTTCCTAAACTCCACCAGCAATGGTACTGTTCCACTCAAGCTATGATCAAGGTAGGGAATGCTGCAAGGCTGGCAGGGGTGAATGAACATCCCCACTCCCATCCTTCACCTCAGCCAGGCACCAGGAGTTCCTGATATGGTCAGTGCTGCTCTTACTTTAGCCATGCAAGAGTTTCCAGCGTGGTCATGGGATGCTTCACTGCCAACTCATGACACAAATGCCAAATTCCTAACAGCAATTCCAGCAATCAAGAAGCAATCCTGAGAGCAGGAGAGGATGCACCACCACAACTGGGGAGCTCAGAAGTAGGCACTGTTCTCCAAGTGTAGCCTCACCCATGCTGAGCAGAGAGTCAGAAATGTTCCCACAGTGTTCTGGCAGTGTTCTGTATGAGGACACTCTGAGAATTCATCATCACCACAGAGGAGCTCCATACTGTCTTCCCCAATATTCCTTCTGAAGAACGTGGCATTTCCTCTCTCAGTGTGACAGAAGCTTGACCATAAACAGAACTGAAAGAGCTGTGAAAGCCAACTGGGTCATAAAAGTTTTGAATATCCTAGGCTTCATGGGCAGAAAAGCAGACAAAGCAAGCTTTGTGATCTTATTTCCTTGAATCTGTTTCATATTTCACTTTTATTTCCTGGGAAGGAGAGATACAGACAGAACACATTCATCTCTGTCAGGAGCAAGTCCAGCCCTCACTAACATAACAGGAGAGGGCCAAACCAGAACAAGCACTTTTCAGTGTAATTGCTTTGCCTCAGCAATTTCATTTTATCACAGCTGATGTAAGTGAAGGCGAGTGAAAGGGACCTGAGAGCACAGCTAAAAAACGACATAGCACACAAAAGGCTTCAGCTTTCTCAAAGACAGATCGAGTCTGTCATCTTTATCTGACACTAATTGGGAGCTTTTTCATTATCACTGCCAAATTCTGCCCTTGGCTACTTGCCCATAAATCTTTCTGACATTTTCCAGTGGGAGCCGGAGGCAGATAATCTGAGGCCAGAATCTGATATGGAACTGGTAGAAGGACACAGGGGGGGCCCCAAAGACTTCTCTTTGGAATTCTTCCCTTGCCCTGACTCAAGCCCATCTGAGAGCTGCAATGGCACCAGCACAGGCTTTTCCCTGTATCTGAGGTGAAAGGGAGTGCATGAGGTTTGCTAGTTTTGAGAGAGATGGGATTCATCTTTAATTTAATTTTATTTGCCTGGCAACTCTTGGAGGTGGGCTGGAGAGAGGTTCCTCACTGTAACACGATTATTTGCACTGGGATTACAACAAAGTTTAAAACTGCTTACACTTTTGGAGAGCTTTACAACTACTTTCAAATACCTCATTTGAATAATATACTTGGGAAGGCACATAGTGTAGTGATTCTGACCAAGAGGCCACTGTACATCAAGCAGCTGGTGGTTCACACAGCAGGTAACCCAGATGGGTGCCTATACAAGCTGAAACCAAAACTCTCTTTAAAAAACAAACACATCTGAAACAAACAGCATCATACAATGGAAAAGGCTCATCAACTCAGAGCCTTTTCCCTAAAAAATGTGGATGCATGGACCAGGAAGGGAATTTTAAAGTTATTTTGAGCATAGGATGAGGTTTAGCCTTATTTTAGCACTTCGTTCTCTGGTATAGATGGAAATGAATTCACAATCCTTAATTTCCATAGCACAGCTAAAATGTTGCAACATGCAGAGAGGCATTTTTAAAGTACCCGAACCCCAACAGAGAAATAGTAGTATAATTAAATAAGAGCACTCCACTGTGCCAATGGGCTGGCCATATGTCCATCTTGTTTGGTTTCTGAGTGTCCACACAGTTATTCACAGGTATGCTTTAAAAATTATGTGTCTAAATTGAAGCCTGTTAAATGGAGGAACAAAGACCAGTTTGGAGAAGTAGGAGGCTCCTCTGTCTACCCACCTTTGGCTTTCTCTGTGCCTCATGGATTGATTTGCATACATACAAGTGTGATGGAAGTGTGATTGTACAACTGACAATGGAAGGGTAAATGTCGTGCTGGAAAGACAGGTAGCATTGGAAAACATGCCATTGCTATTTTGTTCACCTCTAGTCGTTCTTCTAATCTCAATTTTGTGTAAAATGCCTGACTTCACACATTGGCTTATATATTACAACAGGAACTGGAGGACAAATTATTACATTGCTTGCATTACTTTGCTGTAATGCAAAGTTATGTTACTTTGTACAGATCAGGCTGGAGGGCAGAACCAAGTAAGGATATTATTATGTCTATGTGACTGTACTT
Organism: Rhabdornis inornatus; assembly: GCA_013397075.1. Classification (NCBI taxonomy): domain Eukaryota; kingdom Metazoa; phylum Chordata; class Aves; order Passeriformes; family Rhabdornithidae; genus Rhabdornis; species Rhabdornis inornatus. The sequence continues at coordinate 1,245,465 of VWZS01000923.1, read as the reverse complement.
CACAGGAAGCCCAAATGAATCAGTGCCCTCTGGCAGGTTTTTTGTGAACACAGACTGAAAAGATGATCCCTGCTTTCAAGTGCAATTTAGCTTCAAGGGTATTTTTACCTGAGCTCAGCCTGGAGCAGCAGTGATAGAAGGTTCTTGCCAGGTGATGGAACTGGAGAGGTCTCAGTTCACATCCTGGCTCATCAGTACATAAATTATCATGACACTTTTCCTGGTTTCCACAGTGGGATTTTCATCCTATGTGAGCCACTAAGAGGCCTGGAAAGATGTCCTCTGTCAAGGACACAACAGATTCTGTAAAGCCAGCATCACTAATCCCTTGGAAAGAAAACTCACATGCTGTACAGCCACCAGGGACACCTAAGAATCTTTGGGGCTGTAGCAGGGTGAGGGATAAAGGGGAAAAAGTGGAAACGCTCCACAAGAACATGAGGTTCTTGCTGCTGTCCAGGCTATCAGTCCCTGCCAGTGCCCTTTAGCAATTTTTTTCAATCCTTGGTCCATCCCATTACAGATCTCAAAGGAATTGCTGTCAGTTTTGTATCAGCTCCTCCACAGAGACAGTGTGACTTCAGCCATCCCCTCTTCTGCCTGACAGCAGCAGAAGTGTAGGTCAGGAAATCACCATCCACATCAGTTCACGTCATTTACAGTCTGTGCACCAGCTCTTGATTTTCAGGTCAAAAGGTGAGTAAAAAGCAGTGAGTGGGGAAAAGCATTGTATTGCAGTGGAAAGTGGAAGCTGGGAACAGGCTAAAAATACTGTGCAGATCTATGAAAAAAAGGGAAGAACTGCAGAGGTGCTGTAGACTTGGGGGAGGCTTGTCCAGGGACAGGGGTCCAGGATGCCACAGCATATTGTAGAAGAAGGAAACAACAACAACAACTTGGTCCTGAGATGATTACAGTGGAACTACAGGAAAAACCTGGTCTCATATGAATATTTCTTTTTTATTAGTTCAAAGCCATTTTCTGTTGTACTAAATACAGAATATTTATGGAGTAATGCCTGTTGCCATTCACCCAGGCTCATTATGCAGAGCTTCATTTTAAGGATGATTTTTGTCATCTAATAATTTGTGTCCCATCATTAAATTGGGGCTTATGAGATAAAAGATGACCGTGGACGCACACTTAAGAGAACTAGGAAAATTACAGTCTGGAAAATTACTTCCAGGCCGGAGCTTCTCAGCTCTGTTCCCATGCTGATAAGCTGGTTCAGCTTCAGACAGGGAGATTTTCTCCCAGGATGATAACTTGGTCAAAATAGAGAAGAATTAATAATAAATATAATACACCTGTTAGGTATGTACAAGCAGCATAAGAAGAAGTGTCATTCTCTCTGCACCAATCAGCTTTATCCTGTCTTTTAAGTTTCAGGAGACTGTACTTAAACAGTGTGTTTTAGAATAAACTTGCCTCTCTTTCCTGTCCTGAAAGACCATGTAGCTGTGTGTTATTTCCGCAGCATCTAAAGAGTTAAATCCTTAATCCAGCAGCTACAGATGACCTTTTTTTTTCTGCACTCTAAGCCCTATATTACAGTTTATAATTGAGAAAAATTGAAGATGCACTTGGTAAAGAAAACAGTCCAAACTAGACTGCAGAAAAGACACTTTTTTCCTTCAGTGTTTCTAACTCAATCTTTTAATTTTCAGATCTTCCAGAGCTAATTATATACTAATGCTATCAGCTTTAAGTTACAAATCTAAAGCACTAGCACTACAAGGATGACTGACAAATGTGTTCTGGAATGAGTTTCATGCTTTTCCTTCCTCCAACTCATATGCATGTCAGTGGGAGACAGAAGGGGAAAAAAGCAAGCCAAAGTACATTGTGTCACTGAGGACTGTCTTTCATGGAGACAAGAGCTACTCACATGCAGAATAAGTTTTAGTGATACATATATGTTTATATAGAACTAGCTAAAAATAGCTGTTGGTTTTGGTTTTAATGAAAGGCATTAATTTTAAACTTTCCTTACTAGCATTAATAAAAATCAGCCCCAGTGGAGCATTGCTGCTGCTCTGGAAATTGGTTGCTCAAAACTTCAGGAGTGTACATCACTGTACATCAGTGTGTAACAGCTCACTGAAAAGTCATGGCTAAAGGTATGGATGGCACATGAAGTACTTGAGGTCAGATTATTGTCCTAACCTCAGTTACATGCTACTAAAGTGGTGTCCATTTCTTCTGGTATAAATTTCCAGTATGTTTCAAAATTAATTAAGGATGTGACCATCATTTGGTGCAAATGGCTCAGATGCCTTTCTGTAGTCCCTGAAAACAGACTAATTTTTCCTCCCTACAGAGTTCTTCCAGTGAGGACTCACAGTTTCTAGTTGCAGGGACTCCCTAATTCATTCCTCAGCACTAGCCAAGCCCAGCTTTTCCCTCCTTATCAACCCATTTTAATACATATTTTTGAAATACAATCATCTTATTTTGGATTTTGAGCACAGTGAAGTTTGACTCTTGTTTTCAGGTACCTACTCTTTTTGTATTGTTCACTTTAGCACTGAGTAGTAAGAATTAGACTGGCAGAGTTGTAATTTTATGTCATCTTGCCAGAAATTACTTGCTCATGAGCAGCAGCTCTGCAAGCTGAAAATAGCAGTACACAGCATTCAGTGCAGTGGCTGCTTAAAACACTTACCAGGTGCTCAATCCAAGCCATGTTTAAACCAAACAAATCTGTGCCAAAATTTAGAGCATGGGAGATTAAGAGTGTTTATTTTGACAATTCTTTGGCATTCTGTTTTTTTCTGCTGACTGCAGTTTATACACAGATGTTCTGGGAGGAAAAAAACACAGAGAAAAGGTACACAGGCAGTGACAGTTCACTGTCTCTTCTGATACAGGAATCAGGTGGCAGCAGATGAAAATAGCAGGTGGTAAATAGCAGATCCAGAATGAATAGAAGCCCTCTTGAAATTTGGCTGAAGCTGTCTGACATAATCACAAGTTTGGAGGGAAGACTGACTGACACTGCATAAAAATAAATATGAAAAAAAAGACACAGTTCTCCCTTGAGAAACAAAGCATGCGTTAAAAGGAAAACAGCAGTTTCCTTATTCCAGGCAGGGCATGCCTGTCTGGCAGGGAGAATTTATGCACAGCCATTGCCTGCTGAGGATACCAAGGATGCTTAGACCAGTGAGGAAGTTGAATCCCATCCACAACCTTTCCTGCCTGTGCCTGTGGACTCTCTGGGGGCAAAGATCTGGCCAGGGCAATGTCACTGATCCAGTTTATTATTTGCAGAGGGTGTGCTTGGAGCTGGGCTGAAGCAAAGAGCAGTATGAGAAATCTGATTTTCCAGATGCAGCTGGCTTTTCCGCAGGGAGTCCATGTGACTGTTGTGCTGACACCAACATGTTTTGTGTGACAGAAGGATGTGAAGAGGCTCATGCTTGGTTAAAGAAAAATAGGGGATGTCTGTGCAATTTTTGGGATCTCAAAGTTGTTAATAAGCAGGCAAGCACTTGTGTCTCAGAATAGCTTAGCAGGATGCACTCCTCAAGAAAATTAGAGACCTTGACATTACCCTTCCCAGGTATATGCACCCATGGGCTGCTAATTACTGACAGGCTGCAAAAGGGTTGGCATAGAGAGCACCCTCAAATTGCAGACAGGCACTTCCCACTGCTGCCAGCACAGAAATCATCAGGAGTCAGGCTGCCCTGTTCTGCAAAGCTTTTCTGAAAGCTCATGCTGAATTTGTTCAACTTTTCCTGGATTTACAGCACTAACTGTTAGATGGTTTATGATAAGTTGTTATACAGGGCTCAGTTGCTCAATTACTCTGTGGACAATTATTGAAAGATGCTTGTCGGAAATGACACTGATGGGAAACGTCACAGTTTCAACAGAAAGCTTTGCAAACACATATTCTAGCACAGTTTATTGTGGTACAATAAATAGTAAAGAATCTGAAAATATCAAAAGGGAAATAAAAAATACCAGTAGCCAGCAGCTCAAGTGCTGCCATGCTAATACTCATAAATTCTAAATAAATAAAACAATGGTTCTCATTTTAGCTAATCACTGTGCTAGTGATGCCCAATTAGTCTAATAAATTGCCAGCAAAGCAACTCAAAGCACCCATGCTTTGTCTCTCCCTCCCAGGCTTTTCACTTGCACAAATTTATTAAATCAAGACATAAAACATGCATAATAATTCTTGGAAGTCAAGTGTTACTTTGCATAGAAAAATCAAACAAATATATTTTGTATGTGATGCGGAGTTAAGAAAGGGCTGCAGTGTGATATTGGATTGGATAGGTTGTATAATATAGGATTTAAAGGCAGAATGGATTGAAGTAGCTGCATGGACAATTGAGTCTATGAGTTAGGCTCAAGATGGGCTCAATGAGGCTGTAAGGCCAGCTGAAGTATTAGGACTATGCCATAGGACTGATTTTTGTGAATACATGTGGGGGTTTATGAGCCTAAAAAACCCAAAGTAACAGAAGTTAAAGAGCACTGTTAAGGTTGGGAAGCCAAGCAAATAGAATTAGGATCTGCCAAGACTAAGGTCATTGGTATGTAATACATCCCATGGCAGTCCCTCAGGATGGTTCATACACCAGTTTCCCATAGGACCCTTGTCAGATAGACCATTTTAGTCCTGAGAGGGAGCCACAGACACAGACAGAGTAACCCTTCAGCCCCTTGCTCTGTTACAGGAGGAGGATGAAGGACACCTCTGTGGCCACACCACGCTGGATGCTGACTGGTGCCCTTATCCCATCCCTCCTGCTGTTGCTCAGAAGTGCCAAGTGAGTCATACAACCTCACTTCTCAGTGGCTGTCACCAGCTGAATGCTCCTCAGCTCATGGTGCCAGGGATCTGATTTACAGAAGTACCAAGCACTTTGGAAGACAAGCTAAATCAGGCAGAGCTGCACCAGGTGAACCAAGGGCAATTCTGCTGTTGATTTCAGCAGGGTCAAACTCAGATCGACTCCTCCACTTCCTTCCAAACCTGCATTTGAGCAGGAACCACAGACAACTAAGGTAAGAATGAAAAGATGGGCACTGAAAAATACAGCATGTGCTATCCTCACTCTGCATATAAAACCATCCTACCTAGCTGGGAGATGGAACCATCTGAAAATATCTCAGTAGAGACCCATGAGAAAAAAAATCAACGTAATGGGATTCATCTGTCTTAACTTAGGTGTTTAAAAGGCTGATGTCTGAGCTACTGTATAATCCCTTAATAATGTAGAGAAATTTGTAGCTCTGATACTCTACGCCAAGTGTTGTCTAAGATAGACTTGTTGCCTGACCTGTTCCTCTCTGTTGGCTATAGTGGCAGACTAAGGCCATTTTTGGTTTAGCATCTGCCTTGACACAGCAGAAGAGCAAAGTAGATAGTGCTGAAGTCCCAATGTCCACTCCATATCCATATGGGGTTTGGTTTGGAATTGATTTAGTCTGGCTCCCCTAGACCAGCTATCCTACCTAGGGCAGTTATTCCACCACAAGCACCTTTCAAATTTGCTTGAAGGACTCATTTAGATCACTGTGCCTATCTAGAGATAGAAGGACATTTGATGCACACCTGGTGCAGAGGTTTTGGTTCAATTTCCTGTAAAAGGAATTCAGCTGAGCAGAACAACTGCTTCAAGAACTGAGCTGACAGCAGACACAAGGATGAGGTTTGCTTTAGAGCTGCATTATCGCACAGATCCTAAATACTGCTGTATATACATCATGTCCACTCAGATGTTTAATTTTCAGATAAGTGAATGTCAGGCTTAGTGACACAGATAACAAAACCCAATCATATTATTTTAGCAAAATCAATCAAAAGTATTGACCTAGCTTCAATTATCATAGATCCTTTTGAAATATTGTTTGTTCAACAGATCATAAAACTTGCAGAGAACAAAATGAAAACACAGAAATGGTATTTTTCATTAGAAATTAATCAGCTGCAGGGGATTACTAGTCAAACTACAGGCTATCATTATAGAGTAACTTTTCCTACAAACATAAAAAGCAAACTCCTAATTCAGATAGTTATAAATGACAGCATCTTAAGCATGATTGGAAGGAAAGTCTCTTGATTGAATGCAGAGAACATTCAAATACAGATTCAGTGCAATTTCTCTTTCTGTTTTCTTAGATGTAGTGGGAATAAGCATGAATTAATGTGACAGTGAAGTCTATTTCTCTATATTCACTGCAAATTCCCTGGGGAAATTCTGGCTCTGATCACAAAAGACCCCTTCATCATACTTAGCATGGGCTAGATTTGTTCCTAAGCTTCCCTTTCTAAGAATTAATGTCTTTGGAACAGATTCCTTAAAACATTGCAGGGCCAGCATCCTTTGAGCAGAAATAATTACAAATTCCCTCCTTAAGCTTCTCAAATTTTTTTTCAAAATTTTCAAAACAGAATATTTAACACCTTACATAGTTGCTCTTGCTTACGATAGCATGAGTGAAGACATGCAGAGCTTTTCCATTCTCATCAGAGATATCAAAAAACATATGAGTTCTCAGATGCTTGGTCTGTTGACTTGGGTTATGCATTCCTGTGTTGAATCTTGTAGGGAAGGTGAATAATGTATTGTAAAGCCAGAGAAAGGGAAAAATACATTTATGAGTGAAATTTATACCCAAGAAAATACAAGTATTTTCCTGAAAATTTTGTTTTCTCTTTATTTATAGCTACCCCAAGTGATAATAAATTATGAATAAAATGATAGACCACTGCATGGAGAGAAGCATGATTTTTTCCTCCAAGCACCAAATCATTAATGTAAGCAAAAATGAAAATATTTTTAAATTGCCAACTGTAATGCTGAACAATAATTACAGTTAATATAGACTTCTCAGATGCTTGGCCCAGTCACTTCAGTTATGTGTTCCTGGGCTAAAGCTTGTAGGAAAGATGACTGTAAAGACAGAGTAAGTGGAAAAGACATCTATTTATGAGTGAGAAGAAAGGAAATCTAAGTAGTGGACTACACAAAGGGCTCTAAGTGGCACTGCAGAAGGCAGCTAAGCCTCCAGTGGAAGCAGGAGAGCTCTGGCCAAGCTGGGAAAGGCAGTGGTTGGGAGTTCAGTGACTTAGGACCATTTCGTTTGCTCTGAAAATGGCCCTGTGGTCAGATGTGTCTCATGACCATCACTGCCATTGCATCTGAGCAGATTACTGGGCAGTAATAGCTGGCCATGGCCAGTGCTGCCTACCAGACCTCAGAGGTCACCCTTGTTCTGTCTGTGGAAGAGGTCTCTTGTCCTAGAAACCTGCTTCCCAACAAAGCAGTTCTTAGCTGTCTTATCGAGGCAGGCAATCAAAGGCAACTTGGAAGAACCAGGATGAGATGTTATTCTAAGGAATCTGATTAATTTTATAGCCCTGACAGAAGTTCATGCATTGAACAAGCCCCAGCTGTCACGTTTTATCACTTGTTTCTCCTCTCAAACAACGGTATTATTCCAACTCAGTTGCAGAGTGTGAATGTAAAGCCTAAAGTGCTGGATTCATCTTTGTGCCTTTAATGAGACTATCCAGTGTTTTCCTATTGCATTTTATTTTTCTGTTTTTCTTTAATACTTTTGACCTTGGAACTTCAAGATGTCCATGGGCATTCTTCAAAAAACAATCTCTAAGCAAACCCTGAGGATTATTTCTGTCTGTTTTCCCAGCCATGCAGGTGGTAGACACCTTCACTCTAAGACCCTGAGCACTTGGAAGATTCCTCAATGCTTCTTCTGGGATGTATGACACAATGGCATTGTCCACTCACTATGGTTAGCACAGGCTCAGGTTCCTGGAGTATTTTGACATTTCATTTCTGCATACAGTGTTTTACATGAGCTGATGCCTTGGAGTGGCTATCTAGAACAGAGGCTAGACAAGTTTAAGAGAATAAAGTGGGTATTTATTAAAGGCCTTCAATAGGTACACCTGGGGCAGTCAAAAGCCTCCAAGAGGGGCTACACCCAAGATGGACAATAGTCACGAGTCTTTCAGACAATTATAAGTTTGGTCCATTTACATATCCAGGATTAATCCCCCAATTACAGCTTCAGGTAATAAAGTCATACACCCCCAGTTTGCTTCCCCCCTAACTCACTTCTGTTTATACTTCTCAGGGCCTGGGGCAGTAGGGTGTCCTTGAGTTACAAGGCCTAGAGGGATTGTTTTGTCTCAATAAAAGAGAGAACAGTAGCTGACAAGCTATGGAGTTTTAGAGTTATACCCTAAAGCAGTACAGGATTTAAAAAATATAAAAGCTAAAATCTTAAGGCATCAGAGCCATCCGATGGTATAAATCTTCTTGGAACAACAAATAGAAGGGAAATTTTGTAAATCCTGATGAATTCAATGTTTTGGTTTATAATGTGATTCAATAAACATCTCCAAACAGGAGTGGAGAAGTAAAATATAGCACAGAGGGAAGAAGTCAGGTGGTAATATGAAGAAGACCAGGAAAACCTCAAGATGCCACTAGCCAACAAGCCAGCAAAGCTAGAGACCCTAGCACAACCTCATTAAATTCCAGCTAGATCAATTGGTCTAAGAACTGGTGATTACCTCTCCCTCCAAATATTTCTGCGGTTATCTGCAAAATAATAGTTCTAGTCCTTATTAAAATATCTCTTAAAGTCTTTGAAAATCATGTTAAAACAAGAATCATAAAGATATAAAGGATCTTTTAGAGCTATTTTATTTTAAAATAATATGGATGTGTTCTGCCACGTCCAAAGCTTTTCACAAGCCTTTTTTCCCAGAGCATAAAACAATTCAGACCCATGTTGTTGCTTTTAATTGTGAACAGTTAAATCTGACCCTTTTCCCTCCTGCTCCCTCAGTGGTGACTGCTTCTCTCCTCCACACCAACACAAGGACACTGCTGACCCCAGAACACCTGTGCAAAGAAGCAGGACTGCACAGATAGTTTATTGAGGTGCTCCCTTAGGATGTGGCTTACTTTTAAAGGCAGGAGCTGAGTTATCACGGATCCATACCACCACTTTCCTACCCTGCATAATCCAAAATTAGCCAGAAGAATTAAACTGCTGCTTGAGAAATCAACATCCATTTATATATTTCTTGCCACTCTTTGCTTAAGGCATCTCAAACACTCAAGACGGTTCATACCTTATCCATAACACAAAGGTTTAGCTCACTGATTCCTAATACACATTTGAAGTACATCTTATATTTGAGGAATGATATATGCTTCTGAAAATCAGACAAGACTTGAGTTCCAGCTACCATTTCCAGACAAGATAACGAGTACAGGAAGGTGGAGCAGTGGGCCAGGACAGAGGGAGGACAACTTGGAGCAGACTGGGATGTGTACCTGAGGTCACCAGAGACAAGTGAAACAAGGAAACCTCAAAGTGTTCATTCACAGCAATGAACATGGGTTGTCATGGGCTGAGTTCTCTATTGCATTAGCACCATCTGCCATGGTTCAACCCCAGCCAGCAGCCAAGCCCCATTCAGCCTCTCACTCACTTCCCCACCTGCAGGATCAGGGAGAGAATCAGAAAGGTAAAAGGCAGAAAACTCACAAGTTGAGACAAAGACAGTTTAACAGGGAAAGCAAAAGGCACTGAATCAAGCAAAGCAAAGCAAGGAATGAATTCCCTGCTTCAGAATTCATTCACCGTGGGCAGGTGGGTGTTCATCCATCCCCAGGAGAGCAGGGCTCCACCACACCTAGTGGTGATGTGGGAAAGACAAACAGCATCACTGCAAACATCCTCCCCTTCCTCCTTCTTCTCCTGCCTTATACACTGAGCACGATGTTCCATGGTCTGGAATGTCCCTTTGGTCAGTCTGGGTCACCTGTCCTGGCTGTGTCTCCTCCCAACTCCCCAAGCTTCCCCCAGCCTCCCCACCAGCCTGGCAGTGCCAAAATCAGGAAAGGCCTTGGCTCTGTTTAAGCCCTGCTCAGCAATAACAAAAACATCTCTATTATCAACCCTGTGTTCAGCACAAACCCAAAACACAGTCCCACACTAGCCACTGTGAAGGAAACGAACTCCACACCAGTGAAAACCAGCACATCATGCAGCTGAGGTCTCTGCACTCTTGACAAAATAACCTTTGCTCAATGTGGCCCAGCATCTCATGGCTGTGAGGACCAGAGTCTATCTCTCGAGAATTTTTTTCTTTTGCATAAATCACGACACTTACTGATGCAAAGGTTCAGGAGCCAAGTCAAACAAAGCACAGAAGCATGTGAAATGTTATTTATGCATCAGGATTTAGTTTAAGCAGCGGCCTTGCATTTATGCATTATTACCTGTCGATTTCTTTGTCACCTTGGAGAGGCGAGGTTTGTCCTTTATCTTTGTGCTTCAGCTCTCTGCACATTATTCTTCAGCAAACATTTAAATTCAGTGTAAATCTACAAGAAATATTTCTTTTTTCCCTGTCAGTAGACCTCTTTTCTTAGTTGCTGCTTACTCTCTCTCCATGCAATCATTTATTCAGGTTCCAAATTCCTTTCCAGTGTTCCCAGACTCAATTTGAAACTATTGCAGGAGACAGCAAAAATTAGCTTAGAGAAATAATTCTTTTTTCTGCCAGCTATCATTCCAGCATTTCCTCCCATCAATTCTCCAGCCTACCTTATTCCTTTTCTTGCTGATAGAATTTTCTGCATTATGATCCCTAAATTGTTCATATTCCTGTTTAGGCTTTAGTGTTCCACTTGAAAGCAACAACAGTTTATGTTTTCTACTTCTGGAGTTTCTTAGAGATTAATCACTGTGCAAATGCAGTGCTAGAGTAACTCCATAGAAGTCAGTGAGGCTCTTCCAATTCTTGGTAGCAGCCTCTTTCACCTGATATTTCTAACACTTCATTGACACTAAATCTATTTTTATATAACCTGTATTTTAAATTATGTACAACTTTCTATTTATTACAATTATTTAAAACCCTGGGTTCTTCTATTTGGACAGCAACAATAAGCAATTTTACAGCCCGGAGAAATTAATAACACTAGCCACTGAGCTCTGTTGTCAGGCCAGAGACCTCCTGATCTCAATGGATTGCTTGGCACAGTCTCCATATCCATTACTTAACTGGAAATAATATTTTTTTGCTCGGTATGATGGAATTCTCTGAAATAATTCAAGTGGAAGGAAAGTTACCTTGTCAGAAAGTCATCATCTTAACAGTTTTAAAGCAAATTTGTGAGATAAGAAGTACTGGATAGGAAGAAGGAGTGTTTGAAGGAGTAATATTTCTTTGGAATAAGTCTGAGACTTTAATACAAAGTGGAAGATTATCAGCTGTGCTTATCCCAAGACAGATGGGTAGGTAAATTGCACTAAGTTTCATTGGGACTCAAACATGATTACACATCTGTTTCCAAAACAATGAGAAAAATTTAGCTTCATCCACTCTGCTTCCAAGGAGGGTCTAATTTTTTGTTTAGCCATTTCTATGCAAACAAGATAAGTGCTTTAATAAACACCAGGAAACACAAATGCTTTATTACTGATTGCATTACATGTATATTACCACTGTAAAACTTCATGTGCACACCAATTAATCTTCCAATTTTTTATTCCTGTCCTAAGCAAATGCCTGCTATGTGGCAAAAAATTAGTGACCTAAATGGAGCATAAATTATCTTTATTTCAGTGATAACAGATATTATTTAGCAGAAGATTCTTTCAAGTATTCACTAATGTCATTCTATATTACAGTCTTTCACATAATTTACAAGATTATCAAAACAGTTCTACAGTCACTAGTTAAGAGATCAAAATTTAGTATAAGCCTGCTACTTACTGAAATCTGTCAGCTCAACCAATCCTGCAGAAAAAAGTGAGCCACTAACAACCCATGGCAATTAATCACATAACACTGGCACTGACATTGCAGTAATATCTGCTCGAGAATGGATGATTGCTCTAATATTTTGCACCCAGAAACTACTACAGTATCTACAGAAACGTGGTATTACTTTTTTAAAAGCCAAGCCCTGACTCTTTAATAGAGTTCATTTATTATAAGAAAGACTGAATACTCAGCTCAGAAGCTCAGCATATCTTGCTTTGCATGCCCAGCTCCAAGCATGGACACTTGCCTGGCACAGGAGAGAAGCCTTCCCACCTGGATGGATGGAGTACTTGTGCTGCAGAACAGGCACACACAATCCACTCAGCTTCCCTTTCTCTGGTGACAACCACCTGCAGACCATGCATACTGAGATCAGTTTAAGATAGTCTTGCTGTGATGAGCTTCAGCCTTTTTTGAGACCTGTTTTGGATTTATTAGTCTTTTCAATAATCTGGAGGATATGACCACATCTGGAATAGAAAGACTTTCAAATACTGTTCCTGACTTTCCACTGGCTCATGAGTCAGTCTTCATGAATACTATAAATTATCTAATACACAGAGGATTCTTTTGAAAGGCAGCACTTTTCCTTTTTTATAGTCTCTCAGGGTTTGATACCCTCTGATGTCTTGTACTAAACCTCTGTTTGTCAATATGGTGATCCAGTGTTTTGCTGGTGGAAACCAGACAGCAGTTTCCAGATTGGTCTTCACCAAGAAAGACAAGAAAGTACGAGTGGCAGCTCATAAAGCCAGTCACAGAGGACACTGATGTCTTACCTGCAGCTTGTCTCCTCCCTCTCCCTAGAAGATGGCACCAGCTCCTCAAAGCCAAAGTTTTCAGGCCAGACACCACTCCAGCACAGCTGGATCCCCCAGGCCAGCAGGATACACAACTCCTACACAGGAGTGACAGGTTAATCATGGTGTTGCATTGAAGCTTGTTGGCTGCTGAGGAACAATCCTAATCAGCTGCCAAGGAGATAATACCTGAGTACAAGAGAAGGGAGGAAGGGCAGGAGAAGCCAATGCTTTTCATCTTTCACAGCCAAAGACAGAAAATGAAATTCTAATTATTATATTCTAACATTTTCAAGAGTGAAATTATTCGGGAGGTCATTCCTCCAGAAAAGTACCTGATGATTTGGAGTAGTTTAACATCTACAAAAACAATTGCTTGTGCAATATAAAGAGTTTGCAAGTATTTACAACTTTTTGTGAAATATTACTCATCTTGCCCAATACAATGACTGATTTCACATTTGACTTCGTCTACATAAAATTCCCTCAGTTATGAAGAAAGACAACAAAAGAATATCAAAACACTTGAGGCCAGTTTCTGCTCTGAGTCAACATTGCTACCTCACTGGCAAGAGACAGCATTGCTCTGGACCAAGCCCAGCACTTGTAGCAAAAAATAGAATTCAAATAAAATGTGTTCCCACCTTTAACAAATATGTATCTACAGCTATGCTGAACTTTGCCGAGAGCTTCCTTTGGTAAATACAGATTTTTCTTCCTATCTTCCAGTAGCAGCAGGGATCTCTAAACCCCACTGTGTTCTGAGAACAAGACTTCTGGAGTTAGTGCCACAATATCACCTCCTTGCAATATAGTAATTTACTCAGGGAAAGAACTTTATTCTTTCCTTTCTTGATGCTTTCCAATATGCTTTTCCTACTTTGCTGAAGTCAACAGCTTTTAATCACTCATATATGCAGAGCTTAGAACAACATTATTATTTTTATATATTGATAATAATATTATCTATACTTACATGCTGGGGAGCCCTTCACTTAAAAATATTTCAAAAAGACACCACTCTTCATAAACCTGGGGAAAAATTATTATTTAGGCCAGCGTGTCCAAACACAACTAGACACTGGATTTTTTTTTCCTGCATGGTTCTTTGCAAGGCCAGTTCTGTTGGGCTGAAATCTTTGTCCTTCTGCCATTCTTTCAGCAACCACTTTTATTCCCTGTTTTCTTGATCTAAAACCAAGTAAAATGTGACAAGACTGCTCAGCAGCAAGCTGAGAGCCCATGAAAGATCATGCTGCTTCATGTAGGCAAATATCCCATCCATGCAAGACAGCACTGGGGCTGAAAACTGAAGCGAGTCTTCTGGGCAACCTCTTGGACTTCTTAGGTCCTCAGTTACATTCCTGGGATGAACAGGTTTCTATCAGAGGACAGCTCCAGTCCTGAACAGCAATCCTGCCACAGGAACACAACAAAAGGGGAGAAGTATGAGGTGCTGGGGAGAAAACCAACACCTGCAGTGGGAGAAGACATAGGGCAAGGGCAAGGGGGAGGACAGAGGCAGAAGCACATTGCAAAAGTGCCAAAAACAGACAGAAAGGAAAGAGTTATTTCCAAGAAAAGTCAGCAAGCACAAAAAAACCCCAAAACCCCACAAAACAACCCTCCCAAAAAACCAAGAGAGAACACAGAAGACAGGTGAAAGAAAAACTACAGTGTAAGAGGCTTTTGAAAAAAAAGGCTTTTATAAAAGGCAGCAGGAAGCCTTGGGACAGAGGGAAGCCACTTCAAGACAAACCTCTCTCACTCCTGGGTCAGCATAATCTGCAAATGTTGAAGTTATTATCTTAATTACCAATGCTTTTTTCCTTGGAGGTTTTTTTTTCCTAGAATTAAAGATTACTGCCATGGCAATTTTATTTCAGTATGGGTTCTACTTAATTAGATATACACTTGTAAAACCATGGATCAGCAAAAGGAAGAAAAAACAGCCTAATTTATTCACTTACCCATGGAAGGAAAAAAGCCTACATTTTTAATCCTTTTTCTTGGAAGCAGTGAGAAAGATCCTGACTCCCATGCCTTCCTCTTTGGGGATATCCTGTTGGCTGTCAAGATTTCCTGAAGTCAGAAGGAGCTGGTGTAGCAGACTGAACTGCATGGCATGGTGTTTGTGGATTACTGCACACAGCAACCAAGTCTGGCCTCTAAAATCCACTGGGAATGTGCAGCTTGGTTATCTGTACATGTGCAGATAAACCAGGAAAAGAAGCTAAATTAAGAATCAGGCAGGGATTGTTAATAGGGAGTATATCACAAAGTGCAAAGCCATTTAATACAACTTATTTTAAGAATACCCCCAGAGATACTGTTCAACATAAAACCCATAACATCTTTTTGAAGCCAAATTAATGAACACACTTCCTTGCCTAGAAGAGTTTACGGGCTGAATCAACCCCATGTAGTATAAATGAAGAATTAGATACAATATGACACAAATTAATGACAACTGAACCTCGTTCCAGATTTTCTCCCATATCTGAGGCACTTGGATTGCCTGAAGGTCAGACTTATCAGTCAAGATGTAGGTGAAGAAGGCACTTGGTATTTTGGCCTTTTCCATGCTCTTTGTCGCCAGATTTTTCATGTTCTTTGTCACCAGATTCCCTTGACTATTAAGCAGCTGTCCCACATTTTCCCTAGTCTTTCTTTTGCTGCCTAAGTGCCTGTAGAAGCCTTTCTTGATGCCCTTTACACACCTCAGCAGATTTAACTCCAGGTGGACTTTGGTTTTTCTAAGCCCAAGCCTTCATGATGCATTCCTCCTGGCTCTCCCTCTTGTATGCTTCCTTTTAATGTCTGAATTTTGTCAGGAGCTACTTGTTTATCTGTGCAGACCTTCTGTCTTCAGCTTATAGAAGGGGATCCTTGAAATGCACTCAGCTTTCCTGAACCTCTCTTCTCTCTGGGGCTGTATCCCATTGGATTTCTCCAAGTAGATCTGTGAATAAGCCACAGCCTGCTCTTCTGACATCCAGGGCTGTGATCTTCCTAGCTGCTTTACTCTGTCCTCTCAGGAACATGAACTGTACCACCTCATGAGCACTGTGGTCAAGACCATCCCCAGATTTCACATGGTCATGATTGTCATGGAAGGGAATTAATTTTGCATTCTTCAGACTGCCAACCCAAACTGAGCTTAGGGACCTTCTTTAACCATATTGCATGAAATCCCGGTGCTTCAATAAGAAGTTCAGACATAGGAATACTTTAGAATTGCAGATATCTGTTGTCATTTCCACCCAAGCAGCACTCCTTTTCTGTGCTGGTGGATCAGCTGTTGAGATCAGGAGACCCTACAAGCATATACAGACTCACATTTGTGATTGAACTGTATCTCCTAGGGGAAACAGAAAGAATTGTCACCTCTCTAAACATTTTAAAGAGCTTCTATAAATATGCAAAGTTTTCTTCAAGAATTAAAGAAATATTCTGTGCTTTTAATGAAAGAAGTTTCACATTCAAAACCTGAAATCATGTTTACACCTGAGAAAAAAAACGAGGTGTGCATTTTCAAAGAACTGATTTTTAAACATCCAATTCTTACATCTCTTTACTCTCACGTATGCATTATAGTGAAATGTTTTATGGGTTACTACTATGTTTTCTGTCACAGCACACTCAGCCAGCCCATCATAGGGACACCCCTTTCTAAATTTAGACACAGTAAACTTCAACAAGTAAAATGGTCTCAAAACAACTCAAAATTTGACTCCACCACCCTAGACCTTGTCAGACCTTTCCAGCAAATAAGGCTAAAGAAGAGTTATATAGGGAGATAAAAATCTCAAGGTGTGTAAAGGATGGGGGAAAACAAAGTGATAAAGTGCTGCCTTTTCTCAACCACCATTATAGCAATGTTTCTGTATATTCCTCAATGCTCTGGAAAGTAACTGCCTTGCTATATACAGTAATGTATTTTATGAAGAGCAAAGTCTGTGCCATACACTTTGTGGTCTTCTGACAAATCCACCTACAAAAATACTGGTAAATAATACCATACACTTGGCAGTGTGATCACCTTTCCATGATCTGTACATATGAAATGTGCATTCCCAGACACTGCTAATTAATGGCAAAGTGCAGGCGTATACATCCAAAAAACATGGATGATAGAGAACTATCTGAAATCATGAACAAATCACACTCTCTTCTTTTGTTACTCAAGTAAAATTCTATACCAAAAACTGCCTCAACCAACCTACAATACATTTTTCTTTGTGTGTGGTTATAGATATGCAGGGGAATAATTGCCAGTATGTCAAATATATTTTCCCAAATTCTTTTATCGACTTTTCCTAATATGAAATGTGTGCTGCAACAATAGCTTTTATATGCTTAATAAAAGAACAGCTAGTGCTTTGAGAGTAGTGTTTAAAACAAGCCTTTCTAAAGCTGAGTGGAAGAAGCGTTTACCTTGCACAGAAGCTTACAGGGTGGAAGGAAAGTTTAGCAGTAGACCAACAGTGGCACAGAGAGTGAAGGAGTCCAGTGAGGAGCTCAGTTAGATCCATGTGATCTCAGTGGATGCTGCAGAGCAAATACTGTGATAGCATCCTAGCAATTCAGTGCACAGTACTATCTGGAGGCTCATGACCCCAAACCAGAAACCCTCTCCTCATCAGTTAATTTTAGATATTTGGAAAAAATTTATAATGTCTGAGCAGATCAAAGTGAGCAGAAAGGAGTCATGGCTCTCCCACTGAATGAATTTCCTTGGCTGTTCCATGGCAGCATTATGCTACAAAAGTTTATTGCTAAGTTTTATAACACAAATTCTTGGATATATATAAAGGTTTGAGGGGAGTTTCCAGCATTCATTCCACTGACTATAGTAAGCACTAAAAATATGTAGAAAATAAAATAGAGAGCAAAGAGATGATCTGTATTCTGCTCACATAAAAAGACTGCTTTCCAAGCAGGGCAAAACTGCCCTTGCTGGAACCCATGCCAATAAATTACAGGGAAGGACTGCTATATCTGCTCTGTGAGGTGACAAATTTTAGCCTATATCATTTTCATTTGCAAAATGTTGCTCTCCTCGAAACGAATTTCTTTTGATGTGTCAGTTATGCTTGTATTTATGGGCAAATATGTCCATGACAACACAAAAACTTAAAACATAAAGGGCCAGATCTATTCCAGATGTAATTTTAATAACAATGCGAGATCAGGGTGTTTAGCACTAGCAGGTTTCTGCTCTTTATGAAGCATGAGCATAGGATAGAAGCAATTGTGAGTGGCGTATCAGTTCAAGGCAGCACGTAATAAATGGCATCCTGCAAAGCAGATATTTCAGTAATTCACTATCAGATGACAAAAAGCCCATTGAAAGAATTTTCTGTTCCTCCTGATTAATGTGATTTCTTTAAATTAAAAAAAAAAGAGAGAGAGAGCACGAGAGAGGGGATATTTTCTAATCACAGGATTTATGTTCCAACTGCAGCTTCACATCAGCTGGCAATTTGAAACTCTTGACATGTTATTTAATTTCACTTTGGGGCACAACAGGGTTCAGATAATTTTGACTATGAACAAATTGGTAAAGTTCTCTGGCCATTAAGGCAGAAGAAAGAAAATTTCTGTGCAGGCACTATCTAGTTGTTGGAAGGTGTAAAGAAAACTAACTGATTTTGCACTCCTTACTAATTTTTAGCCTTACTAATTATCTTAGACTGAAACAAGTAGATCTTTATATGATTTTTTGTACATTACTCCAAAGCTCTATTGTGGACTTCCATGAATTTTGAAAAATTAAGGAAGATAATTACTTAACTGAAGAAAACCCCGAAGTTTATGTGTTTTAAAACCTTCCAGGGCATTAAAAAACTCATCTGATATTTGTCAGAAGCCTGATCCAATGCCCACTGAAGTCAGTATGAGCCTTTCCATAAATGTAGGGTATTGGATCAGCTCCTTGGTTTAAAAACATAGATTTCAGAAGGAAGATGATGAAATTATATACTAACCTGATCTAGGAAAAATCATCTATTATTTCCAGTATGTTTTATTGATACTGAGAGGCCATTTAAGATTCACCTCTCTGCTACACCAGTTAATTATGTATGTTGTAAATCCTTGAGCTGATATCTGAATACATCACATAGACACAAATTCTTCCATGCATTCAAGCAAATTAATTCCTTGCCTGGTCATTTTATACTTCAGTTGTTTTGCTGCTTTTTGATGGATTGGAACAGATTAACTTTTCTGAAGGCAATGCCTCAGTTGCTCACTGAACCCTTCAGTCCTTTCTGCACACCAATTAGCCACAACCTATTTCCTCACCACTGGTTAAAAATCAGGGTATATTACACAACCCCCCTATCTGTGATCTCCGCCCCATCTGTGATCTCCAACACACTGCTTAGTACCCTGAGATGGCCAAGTTACCAGGAAGAGGTGAAAGCTGTAGAGAAAGTGTCATGACTTCTGGTTAGTTAGAATTTCTAACATAAATTTACTGGGGCTTGGGAGGTCTTTTGTATTGCTTATACACCAGGTTCATGAGAATTGAATACAACCTGCATATGAAATATCACTACAGGATGATGTCTCATCCATTTACCTAGGTTATATGGAGCTAGATAATGATTCTTCAGGAACTTTAAGCACAGCACCCCATCCTTCCACAACTCCTTTCTTCAAAAAGAGTGGAGTGGAGAGGGTCTAGGCACTTGAAGACTATTTTACAAAGGACTTTAAACTGAGGGACCCTACAGAAGCTCAGTGTACACATTCAAGGTGCTCTTTTGACATCTTTTTCACTGTGCAGAATCCTTCTGAGGAACTGCTGAGGTTCCTAATACTGTAGTCTTTACAGCTTATGGTGCTTCCCAGATTAATGGTACGTGCCTAGTCTGTGCTCTGTGCTTGGGATATGCTGACAAAAATTCAAGCAAAAATTGTTTTGTGTGCATTGTGTGCATATGCATGTGTACCCTTCCAAATTTCCAAGGTCCCTGATGCAGCCCCCAGCCTGTGAGTGTGATTTGATTTGTGCTTTGAATATCAAAAGACCCTTCTGCCTCTTCCTGCGTATTTCCCTAAAAAATGAACACTCAGGTTGCAATTATAAAACATCCATGTGCCACATATACACATTATTCCCTCTGGTGAGAGCATGTTTAACTGGGCAGATGTGGCAAGGCAGCTGATCTTCAGGCAGCTTGTCCTCTCTGCATGGTGCAGGCTCCCACAATACACAACAAAGTGCAGTGAGGGAAGTTGAGCCACATCAAGGAGCAGCAAGAGCTGACCTTGTGACTGGAACACAGCTTTCTTCTAACTTTGACCTGGGTTATGTGACTCAGTTCAGCACCTTTACATTGTCTGTTGCAATATAAATACAATATTACAGAAGTTGCCCATGTGAATTGTACAATGGAGTGTCCCAAGTCTTGCCATGCTCTCAGTTTGTCCTACTAACATGTTCCTTCTTACTCTCCTGACTATTTCACTCTGAACACTAGGGCTTTCATCTCACTTCTCCTATTTGCCTTAAGCTGAAAACACTCCAACTCAGCATATTCTGTGATTCTATGAGTTGTGAGTACTCTAGTGAACAACTTCTCTAGAAATGTAGCCTTGTCCCTCTGAGACATCCAGTGGCTCAAAGCAACAACAGCAGATCCCATTTTTCTTGGAAGCATCTAGGAAGTAACAGAGTAAAAGATAATTAAATTTGGTAGATGAAAAGGCAAATGTTTTTTTGCCTGGTCATTTAGCCACCATATCTTTAAAAAATATTATTTTTTAACTTCCCCTGGTTTTGTTGTTTTTTTTTCTGTTTGATTTTTCATGAATTCTGGTTAACTTTTACTTTTAATTTTGTTATTTACCAAGTGACCCATATTTCTTTGTTTTTCTAGATAGGGGACTTCCAGATTTTTAGGTGGTAGTGCTGCTGGCAAAAATCTTGGCTGCATTTATTTCATGCTTTACTGGTACAAGTCATAAACCTATACTGTTTTCCTGGAGACAGAGCGCCAAAGTCCCTCCAGGTGCAGCTGCTGGTACAGATGTGGTTAAATTGGAACAGAACTGCCCTCTTTGGAAAAAGCAGTGCCTGGAATAAACTAAACCACACCAGAGTATCTTTGAACTACAGTCCTTGCAAGTGCTTTCCTTCCCACAATTTCACCAGCAAACCTGCCATGACAGTGGACTCTCTGAGCAGCCTTGGCCTATGCAGGATGGGATTCATTGACTTTTCCAGCAGCTCTAGGCTCTGAGCACTGCAACTTTTCTCTGATATCACAGTTCAGGATTGGCAGGCAGAGCTGGAGGTATAACTACACACATGATACTATTAATGAATCTCATCAAAAGGAGATCACTAAATCCTTGAGATGCATAAATCTCTAGAGACTATTGACAGCTAATTTTCTCTGCCATATTGTTTCTCCAAGCTCCCTGTAATAATGAAGCAGCACTTAGACCTTTTAAGCACCATATTGTATAAATTATAGGTGACACACAACCCTCACAGCAAGCCAAGGAAAATGACAGCATTAAATTCCCAACAGCTATCAGGATACATTAACAATTTTGAAAGAAAATTACTTTTGAGAAGACAAATTTTAAATGAATAAACATGAATCTACAAGGTTTCAGCAGAGCATGGAATTTCATCTACAAAATTTTGCTTCAGGGTCACGTAATTCCATCCAAAGAAAAGTAAAAGCACCACAACATATACACATGGTCACAGCAGGCTAATCTCAGCTCTGATCACAAATTTGTCAAAACTCAGCACAGCTCAGAAGGGATTTATGTTGGACTGACTCTGAAGAATTTATCAGCTGCTATTATAGAAAGCAGCCCCTGCAAACTACAGGAGAGATGAAATAGATGGGGCTTCAGCTTCATCCTATTTGGCTACAGTATCCCTTCAGCTGCACCTCCCTTCTGTGCACTTGTCCATGTCCTGACAAAGCCTTTCAAGTGACCAGCTTTGCTACAATAGCATGGTCTAGGTCATAAGCATCCTTCTGTTTGGGACTTGGGCTTGCCAAAGGAACAGCAGTAAACAACCTGCCCCTACGAGACACTGGCATGGCTGGCCAGGCGGCTGCGAGCCAGCAGAGGAGTGGACGTGCTCAGCTCCAGCTGGGATGCTGTGGATTGCTCCTCTGCCTCCCCTCATAGCTGGTAGCTGTTTCCATGCCTCCTTTTGTTGCTCATGTTGGTGGTTTGGGGAGTTCCACACGACACTTCTGGTGTAAGGTGAATGGGAGTCACTGTCTCCCTCCACCAGTAATGCGCAGTGTGAGGTGCCAAGGCTCACTTTGGCCTCCCAGCAGAACACTCAGCACCCCCAAGGACTGTCCTAGACACACATCCTATGTGTCAATGGAGCAGCTCCAAGGGTCACTTTGGAAAGATTGTCATTCTCCTTTGGTGTCACCTTTGGACTGCAAGAGCAGTTGAATATCAGGGGGACACAGATGACACCTAAGGCCAGTGTAGATCCCTTAGCTCTCTACTTTCAGTCTCATTCCATGTCTCTAAATCACACATCTCCAAACTGGTCCCTGCAACAAGTGAAATCTGATGAATCAGCAGCTCTGGGAAAGGAGAGTTATGAAAAAAGAAGTTTCAGAGGTGCCAAATTTTCAAGCAATAGCATGGCACGGAAAGCAGAAAGCATGCAGATAACATATAAGGAGCAAGCTGGAAGGCACTGGAGGTCACTGTATGACCTATGAGAAGAGCAAAGTGCATGCAAGCAGCACAGAAAGGTGAAAAGTATCATGACTATTGGAATCAATGCAAATGGGTCCCCAGGGAAAGTATATTTTTGTACAAAGAGCCAGATAAGAAGAGATGCAATTTGCTATTTATGCAGAAGACAAAGCACAGGCCTGGCAGTCAGCACAGACTAAGCAGAGCCCAAGGTCAATTCAGCCCAAGGCTGTGTAATTCATATTCATATCAAAACAATTATGGTGCAGAACAGTGCATATCTGCATAAGTAGTGAAACACTGCATATCCCATATTGGTGTAAAAATACTCAGAGCTCAATTAATTAAAACCTAGGCTAAGAAAATGAGAGCTTGAAATGCTCTCATTGAAAAAGAAGCTGCAAACACAGACCAAGCTGATTATGCAGAAAGCATTGCTGTAGAGAGAGAAACTCAGATGTTTAAATGGATGCATAATTTCTTGCATCAGGAGAGCACGCTAGACAGAGCTTTGCAGCATGTATTTCCAAAATAAACTCTCCACATGAGAGTATAAAGATTTTGAACTTGGGAAAATCAGGTTTCATTGGAATATAAATGCATATTCTCAAATTCTTCTGCAGAGAAAATCCATAGTCCTAAATCTGGCTGACTAGAAGTAAAAAAGTTATAAAATACTCTTTCCTCCATCCACTATGTCTTTGCAGGGCAAGCCTCTGTTTTAAAAGTCAATTCAGGGATTTTCTTCGTTGCAGAAAACTGCCCAAATTGAGGCATTTTCCCATTCTGTCACTACTGAGACAGGTGCATTAAATAGGGCAGGCAGGGACCACTTTCTGCTCTCAAAGACAATTGGTAGAGTACAGATCACATCCACCAGGCAAAGTGCTCTTCCACTTCCTGGAAGTAGGGTATCTATATCCAAATTGCCTGAGCAGGAACGGCCCCTTGGTTCTTTAGTCCCAGGTATCCTTGCATCTGTCACAACCTCAGCCTCTTCACTTCCTTCTTTTCCTTTTCTCGAAAGAATTATTTTCTTGGGTTGTTCTCTCCATAAGCATGTCCCACAGCTCCCCAGGGAAGTGCCAACCTCCTCCTCACCCCTCTAACCCCAGATTCAGCTGCTCTGCCTTAGAGATATTTGAAATCCATATTAAACCAGTTAGGGTTAACTATGCATCTGAGTTTTTTTAAAAAGGATATTAAAATGGCATGTATGTGAAATCTAATCTTGGTTAAATTAAATCAGAGACAGGCACTCAAAATCCCTTACTTCTGGATAAGGTTATAGGAAATGGATCAGTCTCAGTGGTAACATCACTGGGTATTAATCCTTGGAATATGGCAAATAGAATATGTGGTGCAATCTGCATCAAATACTATAAGAGGGGTCGCTGATTTGGAACTGAGAAGCCAATAGCAGTTCTGAGACTTCAATGAAAGTAAATCCAATGATATGTTTCTATACTGGTGAAAAGACCAAGGGATTCTAGCAGTTAATAGGCATAAATATCTGCAAGATGGACAGTGTATGTCTTTCACTGCTATTAATAGCTTGATGAAGAGAGAATTCTGTCTGGCTCTCAACAACTCTGAAGATTCATGAGGATCATTCTAAAGCCTATGAATATAAGGCATCTGAAAGTGAGAACTGAAAAAGCACTAACGAGGCAGCAAGAGACAGATGAATGCTTCTGAAAATGAGAAATGTTGGCAACATCCAGAGACAGAGATGAATGTAAAATGATTTAATAATTAGCTAATGCATTTCTCCCTAATAACTGTTTGTTGACTCAAGTAAACAAAATTGCTATCGGATAAGAAGAAACACCATCACATAAATGAAGAACTAGTTAAAGAGAGGGAATGTGGTTGAAATGAGCAATTTTCATAGTGAGAGGGATTCTAAATGAAGCACCACAGGGATCTCTGCTCTGGCTTGTGCTGTTCAATATCTCCCAAAATGATCTTGAGAAGAGGATGAAAAGGAAAATTAAAGCGTTTGCTGGTGGTAAGCTTTCAGGATAGTTAAAAAACTGTAGAAGGACCTTGTAGAATGATAAAACAGGCAGGTAAAATTCAGCAAACGTATTTAGAGTATTTTAAACAAACCCAGCTTTACAATCAAAGGGACAGGCTCTTACTTGACTGTAATCTCTTATAAAGAAAATCTCACAGTTATAGTGAGTATTTTTAAAACATCACTTACACAAACAGTTTGGTATAAATTAGGTGTCAACAACTGTTAGAAAAAGAACAAAGAACAAAGCAAAGCCACTATGAAAGTCTTTCTGCATCTATGTCTTCTTTATTGTAATTTGTGTTGCTCTACTCAACTGAAAACATGAACAAGGAATGATCAAGGGATTATTGTCCTTCTGTGTAAGAAAACTGAATACATGCAGATCCTTCTGCTTGGCAAGAGATGGCTGAAGAGGGTATGATGGGCACCTGTAAGATCTCAAGCAACAAAGAGGATGTGGCTGCAGAGCAGCTGTATTTCTAACTGAAGAGCTGAAAACTTGGGATTAATTCAGCTAGGAAAGATTTGTGCTGAGAATGAGCTGTGGAACTTCTCTGGCAGCTCCTGGTTTATTTCCTGGCTTATTCCCACACTATCTTTCTGAATTTTCTTCTACCTCTCACCTCAATGCCTTGGCCGAACATCTCCTATATGTGTCCTGGGGTCTCCAGCTGACATATCCAGCATAGGGCAGGACAGAAATATTCTAGCACATATCCATGACAAGACCAGCCTCCTTGTACAGATGGTATCCTCTTCTTTCATTGCACTAAGCATTTCTTGAGATTTGGACTTGAAAGCATTTCTAGGCTGCCTGAGTAGAAATGAATGATCAAGAAAAGGTCCCAAAAGGACCAAGAAAAACTTGTATGTCAAAGTAGGTGTCAAAGTATTTTCCTATTCATTACCATCCAGTCATTCCTTCTGTCATGACCAACACAGGTAGTATACTAACATCGACTTGTAAAAAAGTCATTTAACATTTATCCTCCGGAAAATTGTCAAGAAACACTGTCTTTTCCTAGAACACTCCAAGTGCTGTTGAAGGGTTCAACCTGAAACACAGCCTAGGTAATGAAATCATCCTTTGTTTCTGTAGCAACAGTAAGCATTAGAAAACTCAGGGAATTCAGGCAATGATGCCTTCTCAGAGCTTGGCACTTAACTTGAGAGAGACTGTCTCAAATAACTTCCTTGTTTCAGAAAGATCTCAAATTTAGAATCACCTCTTCAAACAGCAAACAGCAAGATATCCAGCTGACTGGCTCCAAATTATGTTGGTAATTTAGGTACATCTCTGATAACCTTTAAACTACAATCTATATGGATACCCACATTATATCAGTATCTGCTTTTATTTTCTTATTAAAAAAAGCAACCAAAAAACCCTGTGATGAAGTAATGAAGAAAAATTAAATTCAGTTTAGATACAAGTTAGTATCCAAAACCAAAAGTTGTATCACACTTGATTCCGCTGATAGCCAGGGGTTTGTATATGCTAACCTAGAGGAATCATTAAGGAAATTAGATATTCTTTTAAATGTCTGTAGAATATATGTTCTTACATAAACACAGTACATGCTATAGCCTAAATTTTTAGTTGCTGTTATTAAATACTTTATTTAGTTTTGTACATGTGGGACAGAAATTTTCATTGACTATCTACACAACAGGAATCTGTAAAAATTAATTCTCTCCTCCTTGTCCTTTTATCATTATGACACACCACAAACACCTATCCCACTTTTATGACATACCACAAGGCTGTATTGGACTGCTATGGGTCAGATGTAAAGACAAATATACTGATCAAGACAGAGGGCAAATATGTTTCCTATAAGCAACTGTATAAAGGTAATGAAGAGTTATTCACAACTAAAGATTTTTTTTTAATACTTTGGCTCAAGAATTCAGGCATGTTGGACTAGAGAGGGCGCCCAGGGTCAGTTTCTGCAGTTAGAAGTAGCTACATCATGTAGTTCTTTAGAGGAATTTAGCAAGCTGACACAAGACTGTCCCAACCAAGGGTAAGTTCAGCTGTGCCTCTCACAGGCATTGAAAATGGTGTGAGTGCCTGGTGTGTGGTCCCAGCTGCTGTGACAGAAGGGCAATCTGCGAGGCTGACTGTAAGGAGGGCTTAAAAATCTGTTACCTGTGTAAAGTTCTACATGTAGATAGCTAAATTAGGCATCATTACTTGCCGCTGAATCTTGCCCCAGGTTTCAATATCCTCATAGAGTGCTGTTCCCTTCTAGCATTAAGTTCTACTCTCCACACTGCAGTTTCTCTTAAGATCCATCTTTTTCTCTTTCCTCTCCACTCACTGTTTTTCATTACTGGTCCCTGGTTCCTCTCTCTCCTCTCTTCTTCAAATCCCAATCATAGATTTTCTGTCTCTGAAATCATTCATGTTAACTGCCTTTTCTCCCTTTTCCCCATAGCCAAGTGAGTTTCTTGACTCTGGATTCAAATAAGGTAGCTTCTCTATGCACTTTGCAGGAAAAAAAAAACACCCGGGGATCTGTAGGGATGCAGGAAAGGCAGCCCTCCTCCCATTTTCCATCACTCCCTTGGGGTCTAGGAGGGGAAGGAGGCCAGGCAGCTGCACTGCTTAGTGTACATGGAAACTGCAGAGATTTATGGAAGTCTAAGCTGTGATTAACATTTAATAAGCAGAAGCAAATGGTGAAAACTTAATCAAAGTTAAACACATGTTAATGGGAAAATACAAAGTTCACACCTGGCATAAAGGGTGCTCTTTTGCAGATGTGATGACTTAACCCCAAATTATAAAGGCATCAGAGCTTTTCAAAGAAAAGTAATCATCCGCTGTTTGCAGAATTTTTCCCCCCCACATGTCAAAGATATGTTGACTTAAACTGTCCAAAAACACTAAACACAAGCTGGTGCTGTACCGTGATGAAAGCCAAGGTCTGGGCAGCTTGGCTAACTGGTGGTGCTTCCAGACACTTTATTTAACAGTGAAAGCTCTTGGCTACATATATATACACAGATATATGTATACACACATATATTCAAGGACCTTACATTCCTGCCCTGACTAAAGTTGCATTGATCCGTGTTTATGCATCACCATGTTGCTCCTCCCAACACTTCACGCCATTCAGGTGGCAGCATTGCTTCCAGCTGAGCTACACACCCTTGGTCCACCCACTTCAAGATGCTCCTGGCAATGCAGGAAGAAATTGTTCTGCATGGTGGCATTTTCCTGTTGGGACAAAACACCTCCAGCAGCAGTCAGGATCAGAATGTTTAAACCAGCTGTTTACTTGGAGAACCCAGAAAATGGAAGGCACATCCACATCCTTTCAGGTGATTGGCATTTAGTTCAAGGAAGATGAAAATCTACATAATCCACCAAGTACTGCTTTGAGGATATTTGTTTTTTCATTCCCACTTACTTTTAACATGTCATCTCTTCACAAAGTCAGGCTATTTCATCAATCTGCAGGTTCTGCATTTATGTTTCAGAGGTACCAAACTGTAGGTGCTATTTTTAGCAGGCAATGACAGAGTATTTGAAAATGACAGCACATATGACAGGATGTTGAAAATTGGCATCTTTCCCCTCTACATCAAAGGAATACTCAAAGTAGCCCACTTAGTTTGGCTCATCTGACCAGTAAAATGCCCCTCTGAGGTCAATGGTGTTATGTTAGCAGTGCCTGTGCTTTTCAGGCACTAATGCAGCAGAGCACTTAAATATTTTGCTTATCCATCTCATTTCTTGATCTGAGGCCAAAGGTAATTTTGTAAAGAAAAGTATACTAGAATGTGAATGTATAAAATTGCAGCTAACATCATTGCTCAGTTTAAAGGTGGAATCAGCTTCAGGTTACTCTGCCTCCAAAATTAGTCCTGCTTTAAGCAAATCACAGACCAGAGTGCTTCAGTGAATAGCAATAAATTCTTGAATTGACATTTTCAGATTTGATTACGGGCTTTGCAGCAGAAAAATCAAGGGATTCTCAGTTACTATGATAAATAGATATGTTGTCTCAAGAGTCACATAGGACCTAGAAAGATTCTATTTTTAAATATGCAGGCAGTGCTAGACACAGACACTAGTCAGGGTACTTCAGAAAGGATGTATCAATTTATTTAGAGAACTGGGGAAAACTGCCATTTTTTAATTAGGGGATAAGACAATTGTAGGCCATGCATACGTGCAAATGTATACTGTATTATCTTGGGTAAATCATGGATGTCATATATACAGTAGAGCACACACACTGAGCTGACAATTTTTAACTCCAAGTCCTGGAATTCTGGTATTTTACAGGTTATAAAGTAATGAAATACAAAATAAAGCATTTATGCCACATAACCCTGTTAAAATACTACAGGCATTTATGAAGTATACCACTGTTAAAATGCACCCCATTAAATTGCTAATTATTAAGCTCATTTAAATGCAATAGAATTGTGTTGCTTCACACAAGTGCCATAGTGACTCACATAAAAATATGTCAGTAGTTTCTCTTCAAGGACATCAACACAATGATGTTTTTTTCCCCACACTCATTTTAAAACAAAATGCAAAGTATTTGTGACCCAGGAACCCCAAGCAATGTCCCCTAGAAGAGCTGCAGGGTACACACTGACAGGGGGTATTATGTTTCCCTGTCTGTGGAGCAATAGACTGGTGTATTGAAGCCAGGCACGTGCCACAGTACTAATTTGAGAGAAAGATGTCTCGTAAAACCTAGCAAGAGTCTGCTGAAGACCGCAAACACAGCAAAATTTTTAAAAGTTTACAATGGTGTTGCACAGATTGTCTGTTGTGTAGATGTCTGGACACTTTTATTGAGTCAGAATTAAAATTAACCCAGTTTTATTTCTAAGAACACAAGTCTATTGTTAGATAAAATTAGCTCTGCAACTCTTAATTCTTGCTATGTTCTACCAACAAGAAAAAATCCCAGTTTCATTTAGCATAGTGTTTGCAAACTGACTCATTGTGAAAGTCAGAGTGCTTTCTGCTGATATTCAAGTGGAAATTCATACTATTAGCCTCATGCAACATTTGCATTCAGACAGGCAAGGCTGTGACTGTGTATTTTATTACATGTTTGACACTGAACTCAAGTCTATGGTTCAGCTTTAGAGCTGATTTTGAGAGAAATTTTGAGAGAAAGAAGAGAAAGCTTAATACTCCACGGCAAATTGGTTTGGAAAACGCAAAATATTATAGGTAAAATAAACCAGCCATGAGTTTTGGCAAAACCAATATGCCAAGCAACTCCCATCAATTTCCACATGAGTGAAATGGAGAATTTTCAGCATCTGCCAGGCTTTTGGGTATAGGAATTCAAACAAAAGGAAAAAATCCAGCTGCCTCTTTCAAGGGTGCAAGTCATATGTGAAGACCAGGGAAAAATCATAATTTCCAAAATAAAGAACTATATTCAATCAGCATTACTGAAGATCTCTCTTCTACCACAGCATCAAGCATTCACCAATGCCAAAGCTAGATCAGACATCCAACCCAATATAGCAAATTACACAGATAGATAATTTGATTTGAATACAATAGCTCCTGTAAACTGGTTATTCCTGGTATGAGGTATTTAGTTAAAAGCCAGAGAGCTCAAAGTCAGAAAACATCTTCATAATTAATGCTGCTGTGCCCAGGTTTTGGAAGCTGGCATTGTTCCAAAGTGCCAGTTTCCCAGTCAGTTTGGTCAATTCCTATTTCAGTGATGAAAATCTTTCCTGTACCTCTGACAATTACTGACTGCATGAGAAGTGGGGGCTTTTAAAGATCACCCTTGTATTATTACAACATACTCTAAAATTAGGGTTTCAAAAACATTTTGAAAAAGCCACAATAACACTGCCTGTGTCATAGAAGTCCCTCAAATTATAGAAATCTTGACTTTATCCCTCATATAGAAGCTAGAAGAACCCAAGTAACCAAAAGGAACAGGCCTGAAGAGGACAGATTTATGCAGATTAAGGTAGCTCTTATTGATTAAACAAATCCCAGTTTACATTAACTGCACTGGAAACCTCGAACACAGCTCAAAAAATTAAAATATTAGCTCGAGACACTGTATTTTTTCTTCACCTCCACCATATCCTCTGCCTGATGAGCTCCAGTCTACTGTTCTTGGAGCCACCTCACAGAAAGCCATGCTATATTAAGTGGCCTCTGTGACAGATAGATTTAGGTCCCAGCACTCCTGAGATTGAAGTTCCTGTATGACCTGCACTAATAATTCAGTAAACCTCTGAAAGGCATCACTCTCCAATACATACCAACACAAAAGGAACTCCTTAGACTTTATGTTTCTCTTTTTTTATGCAAAGCACTTTGCCTTTCCTCTCATTTTTCCTAGCTGCATTTCACAACTGTTACCAATAGGCCTCTTGATCAATAACTGATTAGCATTGCTATTGTTGAGACTTATTCTAGGCACAAGCAAAATAGGTAGAAGTCTATGGCAGTTATGCTCAGACAATGAAAGAAGCAGGCCATCATCCCCTATTTTTATTTTTACATCTTTTATCTGATAAAAAAGTATATTACCCCTTCAAACATGCAAGGCACTTTAGACTAAAGAGTATGGAAATACAAACCACTTATGGTTAAAAAGATAAGAAAAACTGGGCTGAACCCAGTTAATGTAGTGACACTACAAGGCTATTAATACTTCTGCAAATTGTTTCCAAGAGCAGGTCATCAACTTTTCTGATATTTATGGATTTTGTTCCATTTCAGAGGATTGGCATCTCCTGCTCTTGTAGGGCCTATGACAACGGTTTCTACAGAGCGTCTCTTTCAAGAAATCTGGTAGTCCTATGAAACACCATTTTAATCAGATCAGCTGTGTGTTGTCCTCTTTTTAATCATGGAAACCGAGGCACAGAGACGACACAGCTTCCCGAGGGCAGGCAGGTGGCAATCTCTACAAGGAGAAATGACTCCCTGAGCATCTGGAGCACCTGCCCAGCCATGGCAGCTCAAGATGTCCTTAAGACCCTCATGCAGGTAGTTCAGCAGCAGCGGCAGCAGCATGAATATCAATTACTTGGTCATGTTTGGTAATGCATTTCTTTTATTTTTCAAGTTTCAAGGAAGCAGGGGGAAGCAATACAGAAAAAAAGGCAGATGATGTCCCCAAGTCTGTGTTGACGGGACTCTCTTTTGGAAAATGAGGACATTCAGAAACCTGTGTTTGACCTTCTACAGGACTGGAAAAGGGCAATGTGACCCTGGGAGCACAGACACCTGAACTCTTAAAAGTCTAAGCAGCCCCCTGCAAATCTTTTATGGACACAAATCAGGTTTAGCTTATTCAGGCCTTTTAAAGGAAATAAATTCTTCAACCTCTCTTATCACTGACAGAGCACTTACCAGCCTAAAAGTCTCATAAATGTATAGCTTGTGTTAAATTGCCCTCTAGAGGAGACAACACAGAGGCAAGAGAATGAAGAGCTGGAAACCAATTGTAACAATTTTTTTTAAAGCAGCAAAACTACCACAGTAATGCCATGCTGTTCTTTCAATATCAGGAGAGAAATCTGATTGTACAATTGCCCTTTATTCCATTTTGCTTCAAGGGCATAAAATCCTGTACTATGAAATAAAACTGTGTTGTAGATTCAAGATGAGGAGTAGATCTTCACAGATCATAGGTGGAATTCTGTTTTTCAGACAGGGAGCTGCACTCTTCATTTGTAATTTGCTCTAAGGAGAGCAGGATGAGTTTTTTGATTAGAAATAGATTTCTACTGATCTGAATTGACTCTATTTCTTCACAGCTGTTCAATCCTGAGCTTTTCAAAACTATTTCTCACGAAGCTCAACTGATACGGTTTTGTAGAAAGAATCCCTAGGAGGAAAAAAAATCACTAACTGCTGCAACCCTTTGTTCTTACAACAGGAATTTTATAGATTCCTTTAATTTTTCCATTTTACAGAAAGTTGTCTTTAAATTTGAAAGAATGGTTATATCCCTTACCTGGACCTTTTCACCATTTCTTAATAAGCATACCCATGTCAAAAGGAAACAAATAGTATTATATATCTTACAGATAAAATGTGTGATAAGGGCCATCTGGTTTATTTAAAAAAGATAAATAGCAAATCAAAGCATTTTAGCCTTCTGTAACACTGATGTAGTGGGAATACAACACATAAGAACAAGTACTGGGGTGAATGGAGGTAGAAAACACCAAGAAACTAAGAGAATTCAAAAGGCTGGGCATCTGGAAAATTCATACCTATTGAAAGAGTACCACTATGAATTTGTATCAGAGATGTTACGTGTCTCCTTTTTTTGGGAAACCACAAAGAGGTATATTGTCACATCACCTAAAACAATGCACTAGTCATAAATTGTTATATGCAGTTAGGAAACCTGTTAATCCTTTAATGCAGTATTATGTTAAAAAAAAATAGGAAACAAGCAGTTCTGGTAGCTATACCTGCAAAGACATATGAACCATGGCTACTTTACCAAAATAACAGTGGCAACATTACTGTAGATTGCAAATGATGAGACTGAGAAACGAGAGGAAGCTGTAGAGCCCAAGGTCTCTGATACGATACAGCAACATGAGAAATTATGTGGCTTACACTGATACCTTTCCCAGGCACCTGCCCTACCCCTCTGATAGATATTGATGGCCCCAAGGCAAGGTAATCTGATGCACTATTACTTAGTTTCCAAACTGCTGTAAATTTCCATATTCAAGTAAGGTGATTCCTCTCCCAATGTACCTTAATATAACAAGCTGAAAGCCCGGTGCTCCACGAAAACCATAATGAATGGATTGGCTGTGCTTTGTACAGGCAAGGGAAATGAACTGGAATTGCACTGATCTAAACTTTATGAGTATCATCTGTGTTGACCATTAAAAATGGAAGTTACAAAGTTAATTATAGTAATTATTTCTCTGTGCAGAAATCAGTCAGCTCCCTCAGTATTCATGGGTGAATCCCCTTAGGGCCCTATGTATGTACAGTTCACTTAAGTGTTTGCCATCCTAGTCATTTTTCACAAAAGATAAGATATCCTTTTTCCAGACTTTTCCCTTGATCTCTGCAGACTGGGATTAGTTGCAGATAATTTATGCTGTCCCTCAATTTGGGAACAAAGTCCTGTTCTAATTTGCCCCCCTCCCACATCTATGTGAGAAGATAAATGTAATACCTTGAAACTTGAAACAAGAATTCCAAGAATAACTCTAGAGCCTATGCTGCATTCTGAAATGAACTTCTTTTTGTAATTACTTCAGTCTTGAGACCCATGGTAACAAAGGACAGTTGTCATCTGCATAACTTATACCTAAGTATTTACAAATGGTTGAGAGAATACAAACAATACAGAAAGAGAAATGTAACAAGAATGCAAACCCATAAATCTGGTGTGGAAGACACATTATTCATATCATGTCATATTCTTATGTTGCACGAGAACTGCATAAAAATTTAATGGGTGCATTTCTAGAATTGCATATAGTATGTCTCTGCTGCCTCTACAGATTACAGATAGGGACATTGTATTAGTGTGGGGATGAGAAAAAGAAGGCATTCATTTTACAAAGTACTAAAATAGAACCATAATATCAAATCAATGCCAGCTACTGTAAAACATGTATAGTAAAAATGTGATCAATGTAGGCTTACTCATGACTGCTGGAAAGCTTTCAAGCTGATTTGAGTAAGAGCATCATATTACAAAAATGGAGTTGAGCTTTATTTGAGACATTTCACCCAACCTTCTCCTTTTAAGAAGACATTTGTTGGTACCTACCATTCGGCAATATGACCACCCTGCAAAACCTTTCTGTGAGAAAGATTTCAAAATACTGTGTGAGAAGCTGCAGGTTCTTTCAGTGGGCTAGAGTGGAAGCAGCTCTAGCACAGCAATTCATTGCCATCTTCCATGCTCTCACCAGGTTCTCAGAGATCATTTAGCGTATTAATATTTAGCATTCTATAAATTCTCTCAACTAAGCAACCAAAAGAGTGCCATTGCATTCACAAAGTGTTAAAAAGTGAAATTTTGGGAGCAAACATGGGGGATCTTGAGTTATTGTAAACAGAGAGAACAGGCTTTGTGAGGTAGAAATTTGCAGAAAATAAAGCTTCAATCATTTCACTGGCTGTGATGAAGAATCTCATCCTTTGTGTCTAGGCCCTGTCATTTTCTGTCAGCCTTGAAAATGAACCATGACCACAAGGTGATCAAAAAGCACAGCACCACTGAATGGGTGCCCTATGCATCTCTGCCATATCATGTTCAGCCTTCACTACCTGGGGTTGAGCTTGTTATACTTGCTGATCGGCCTGGGAACTAATCTTACTGAAGTCTTAGATGAGGAATGAATGTCTGAAGCATGGCTTGAGCCAATACAAGAGCAGTGGTGGGAACATGTACTGATAGCTGGGACAATAACATTCTGCAATTACACTGCCTTTAGTCCACATTAAACTGCAAAAAACCCCAACAGTTCTAACCACTAAAGAGCTGCATTGTTCTCATATAGGGACTATGGTCCTGAGACATGGAGTTTTCTATCAACAGCTATTTCTTATCCTCTGGAAGAAGTGTCTGAATTACAATACCACAGGTATTGCACTGAGCCAAGCACAAGAGTAAGTTTGTCTGCCTGTTTGAAACAAATATAAATTGCTGCACTACCTGGCATGACAATAATATATCAGTGAAAAAAAACCCACCTACACAAATTAACTACATGCCAGCCTTTTCCTGACATCCATTCAGGGATAATACTACAGTGAGAGGACACTCTTAGAGCAACATGAAATGCAATTAAATGAGAAATCAAGATCTGAGGTTTGTTGCATGTATCATTCCCTTTTTTTGGATGATGGCCCAATCCAGGGAGACTGTTTATCAACAGCGTGAGAGAACATGTCTTGAAAGGGACAACACACATTTGTTACTGAGGTACAGTGGGTCTGCTGTAAATCACACAGACTAACAAACCAGTCAGCAGCAGTAGCTCATGGGTACTGGACATTTTTAGATGGGCAGAGTAAATCTGTTGTCAGAGATATACCACACTTCATCACCTTTCCCCTTCACTGAGGGAAATCAGGAAGAGCAATAACAGAATATTCATTTACAGAAACACCTTTGAAACAGATGTTGAAGGACTGTTAAGAGAAGATGTTTGCAGAGTATTTTGTAAGCAATCTATAGAATCATATAAGAAACTTAATACATTATAGCTTGAAAACCTATGCACACACTTAGCTTACACAGAATAAGTGTGAATTACTAAGTGCATTCTTCTCAACTTTAATGCTTCGCAGCTGTGCTCTTCTGGTGACAGAAGCATAAATACTATGCTACATCCTACAGTGTTATGCCAGTGCTACTGGTAGTGTGCCCTTATTTTTGCATATCTTTGCAGTAAAGTGTGAAGTGACCTTGAGACATTGAGATTTTTCATCTAAGTCTGTACCACCTGTCAGTCCCAGGACAACTGGGCTCCCTCCTTGCAGAGGTCTACTCCACTTGTCTGACTGAAGGTCTGTGGAGGTGGGCTGTGTAGCTGCCCTATTGTTTCTAGGGTAGCTCTGCACTGATGATGTCCAGAGTACTGTGAGACTCCCTGCACCTCAGACATACATTTCACAGCAAAAAAAATCTACTTATTTATGTTCTTTGTTACCCTGCAACCAGTTTTGTCCAGATCTGCACTTCCTTATCTGGCAACTGTAGAACTGTTCATAGCCGTGGGGTCTCCAGTGCCAGGATACAGCCCTATCTCTTATCATCCCTCGCCTGCATTCCTATGTGCTGTGTCCCATTTTTCCATTTCTCAAGGCTGATGCTATCACTCCAGGGCTGTATTTCTCTACACCACATCACTGTGTTAGAGCCATAAATATCTCATTCCACATAGAGAATAACTGTCTGCTAAAATATCTATACAGAACCATGGTTGTACAACACAAAGACATACAAAAGTGAAAGAAATTAACCGTAGACACCTGGTCAATTAGAGAAACTGCTGTCACAGCCAAACCAAATGAAACCAAGCTCAGACACAGCAAGCCTAACAAACCACAGTCACTCTGCCTTGAAGATTCAATACAAAGATCATGGTCTGCTCCAAGAACAGCAATCCTGTGCTGCAAGGACAAGGCTCTCATTCCTAGATCTCTATATCCTGAATCCTCTTTTTTTATCCCCTTTCGTCTGGAAAAGAAAAAAAAAAAAAAAGAAAAATAATTTCTTCCTTCTCTAGTGAACAGATCGAGTCACCAGTATTTAACTTCTTCTCTGGAAGTAACTCACTTGCTCCATGCCTGCTGATATCTTACCCAGCAACTCCCACCATTTAGAGAACAATTGCAATGGGATCACCACTTGTCTACTGCCACACAGAGCCTTCTAGGGCAAGGCAGTGTGTCTCCACAGGGAATCCCTTCCCGAGAGGCAGAATGAAAGAGAAGAATCAGATTTGCATTCAGTGTTAATCAGCACAGATTCACTGAGATAAATGACAATTAATTTATGAGAGATGTGAGAACTATTAAAAATCCTTTTGTTCATGTACAGCAGCAATTTTTACTTGCAATTCTACCTTCTAAAAATTCACTATTTGAGTTCTTTGAAATGTGTTTCAATTTACAGCCAGTCACAAAGGGCAGGTTTCTGGTCTCCTAATCAGTACTCAGAAAGTGAATAAGTTCCTGCAGGACCACAGAGCAGGTTCATCCTCATTGCCTTCACGTTCAGTGAGCACAAACACAGCACCTCTGAACATTTGAATTCCTTATGGGAATCTTCAGTGCCTTGCACAGATCTAAGGAAGTAAAGAGAAGGTGGAGGGGGCGTTTTGAATAACACTACACAACTAAGTTCTTTGACATTACGGGTTGGAAACTACAGGTTTTCTGTTTTGATTCAGATATTCAAAAAGTCATTAAAAATGTTCATTTACAATGGCAAAATGTATGCAAACTTGTGACTGCTTCTGCTATCAGATGACTCAACACTTTCCCTCACATGGTGCCCTGGTAACCATTGTTTTGCCAAAACAGAAATTATCCACTCAGATTAGTAATTGTGTCATGTCTAGGCATGTTAATTAATAACTCTGAGCTGCTATTACCTGCTCACTAGACATCATAGCCCCAACTGCAGTGTTGGGTGTCTTGAATTGCTTATCTCTGGAGCACTGTGTGAGGATGCTGGATGTACCACATACCATGCCCATGAATATTAGTAGTCAAACCATAAATATCCCATTAACAACTTGATCTCTCATTAGAATAATGGTATAGAGGCCTCAAAATTGTACATCCTTGATGTTGAGACCAGATTATTTCAAGATGTAGTCTCGCTCTTAAACTGCAGCTTCATGAAGAGACTGTGAGATGAGGCACAGCTTTGTAGTCATTGCAGCAATATACAACTTAGCAATGCAAGCACTTTCATATTTTTGTTTCTGATGCTGCCTTGGCACCCATGACATTTCACAGTCCTACTTTTCAAGAGAAATTTCTGCTCAGCAGCATTTTGGGGATGCTTTGTTTGGAATTTCAGGAGCTTTTCAGAGACTTTCCTTTGCTGGTGATCACTGGCAGCAGATGGCTACAGCATTGTGTCTTACTTTTAAGATGCTCACCCAAATTATTCTGTTGTTTCCATTCTGGTATGTCTCAGTGACGTAAGTTTTGACTAAAGGTCTAGTAAAGTCAGTTGAAAGACTTCTGATGTCAGTTGATGCTGAGTTATTACAATTGTAAACTGGAACACTTCTGTGTCTTATCTTTCTGACCCATTCTCATACCACACAAATAACATAAATCAAGTTTTTATTTCATTAACAAGAACTATTGTTGCATATTTTATCTACAGCCATTGCTTCATGATCTCCCACATAATTCTTGCTGATTGTCCTCCTTGCATAACTCCTTGGATTTCTGTACAGCCAGCCAAGTACACTAATACTCCACATTATTTGTATACTGTTTCAAAACAATCCATCTCAGTCTTGTTCTTCGTGCTGGATGATTTCCATGAGGGCAGTTGCTCCATTACTAACTATGTTAGGTTTCTCCAACCAGGCAGTCACCCAAGAGTCTGTAATTAAATTTGACTTGTGTTCAAGCGTGGATGAGATTGAGGACATATTGACTTACCCCTCTCAGGATCTATCTTCAGGACATTTTTAAACTACCATCCACCAATGCTATAAGCAAACCATTTTTGTACACTGGTACAACATTTTACTTGTGAATGTGATTTAAACAAACATTTTTGGTGTAAGGCCTTTCACAAGTTCTCTCCTTGGCAATTGTTTCCTGTGCTGTTCAAATACATCCAAAACTGAAGTCTAACGATACAGAGAAGTTTAACTCTATTGCTAAAGTCTAGTTCACAAATGGAGGTTACTGAGGTTTCATTGCCAAGACTGGCTGTCCCCAGAAGCACTGGCCTCAGCACATCCCCATGCTGCCTCCAGTGCCACAGGATTCTCCCTGGGCATCGCAGCATGCCCTGTGCACCAGAAGCTGCCTGCACAAAACACAAAGTTTTCCATATACAGCTCAAAGAGAGGGTAGAAAAGCTTCTACACAGCATTTTGTGGGGTTGTAGCAGCCATCAGTCAACCACTGCACTAAC
This sequence comes from Rhabdornis inornatus, assembly GCA_013397075.1. NCBI lineage: Eukaryota > Metazoa > Chordata > Aves > Passeriformes > Rhabdornithidae > Rhabdornis > Rhabdornis inornatus. Next base: position 1,206,447 of record VWZS01000923.1, on the reverse strand, counting down.
ACATCTCTGGCCAGAGCATCTCATGTCACTCTCAGACAGGAGAAAGGACTGGGAAACGGGTTCATCTATGATGGAGGATGGGATGTACAGGCTTCATAATTCAATCAAAAATAAATAGAAATAGAAAATGAATAATTATCAATAATAAATTGCATAACGAATTACAATAATGTCTCATAGCCAAATTCATAGTCACAATATATTTTCAAATTATACTACTTTTGACAAGTTCCTCCTCCTGTCCCAACTTTGCCATGCATAGGAATACGACCATTTATAGGAAAAGGAAAAAGCCTATGAGTGAGTCACTAGCATTTCACATTGATTTCTTCTGTTTCAATAATCACTATTGACCCTCCTTGGGGGAGCCACTTCCTGGTGCTGGCAGAGGAGGCCTTCTGTAGAACAGCCAGCCTCTTCAATAGGGTTCATTAACATAGCTAAAAGTCAACTTTTATGACCATCATTTCAGAAACATCCATACTCACAAATCATTTCTGAGGAGAAGATAATGCTTGAAAATGAAATGAGCGCATTAACCCAAAAGGATCTGTCACTGCTACATTTGTTTCAGGCAAAATGCACATTTTTAAAAAACTGATTTCTCTGAAGAAGAAACTGGTAACTGACAATTCAGTTAGACTCAATGTTTTTCTATGAAGTTACTTTACAAACACTTTGTCAGGTTTTAATCTTTTCAAACCATACTTGTCTACTTTATGAAGCAGTCAGGCATGAGCTTATGGGTCTGCTGGGCCATAAAATAAAAAAGTAGTGTCATGAACATAAAATGCAATGCAAAACTCCACAGCCCATACTCAAATGCCTTTAATGCCAGCACTCTACATAATTCTTATTCTAGTACTTTATACTTCTAGTTTCTCAAATTTTCCCCCAGAGTGCTGTACTGGATAGTGCTGATCCTTCTGTTTCTTGCTTTCAGCATCTCAAATCAAAAACGTTCTGAGAGACATCAGACCTCCTAGCCAAAGGAAGAGTTGTTTAAGAAGTTGGTGGTGAAGCTCATAATAACCAAAAGAAGCATGAGCGTAAGAAGAAGGGGCAAGAAGCACAGGGGAAGATCACCAAGCTGGTATCTGGACAAGACTCACGTACACAAATCTGCCATCTCCCATGGGGCACTGCCAGGCCTCTTTCCTCTTTATTCCAATGCCTGACATCTTCTGTCTTATATGGGAAACAGAGGCTAGAATAGACTTCACAGGGAGGGGACCATCTAGGGACAATGAAAAGTGCATCCCATTTAGACAAAATAGCATGGAAATACACCTTGTAGAAAGAATGTGAAGACGCTGAATGTGCAGTTAAAATTTGTTTCCCCGTGGAAAGGCTTTAGACAACACCAAATAACTCTCTCCAAATGAAGGAACTGTAAGCATTTAAACTGAGATAATTAGCACAGTGGACTTCGGGGTTTGTAAATATATATATTTACATTTAAAGAGTAATTATTTGTGGATTTCATTTGTATTTCAAAATGGACAGAAAGTTCTCCTTTACGAGACTAACTTTTCTTTTACTATGCTGAGCAATATTAAAAGTTGTTAAAATCTTTCTGAGTGATCAAGTAAGACTCTGGCTCCTACAGGCAAGAGGCCCTTGAGTAAGCTTTAAATACATTTTTTCTTGTGTGACTAGAGTGTGCAAAGCATTGATAGCGCAGCACATGAGGCAGACAAAAATGAGTGGACGAGAAAAGCTTATATGAATTGATCACCGACATTTGAGTGTTGGTAAGTGCAACAACTTTGAATCTCATTACGCCCCTCTGTAGTTGCTCTTGGAGATTTTTTACTGTAGACAAAACAAGTAATCTCTGTTTCCATGAGATAATGTACCTAAAATCCCAACAAGTAGTTTATAGTCCCCCAGTTGCAGTGTGATTCTGGTTAAAAGGACATCAATTTTGTTTTTACTGCATTGAGATCAGGGTTAAATTCAATCTTTTCTCCACACATACTAATCTAGAGGAAACATCAATCCAAGACCAAATTTCTTAAATATGGCCTGTAAATCCACGAACTATAAATGCTTATAAATGCATAGTGTTGTGTTATCAAAGCATGTACAAGGGATTAGCTGCATTAAAAACTTCGTGTGCTACAAGCCATTGAGGAGTGAGGCAGGAGTGCCCTCTTGTGTTTACAGAGGAATGATCTTAATGGCCATCCCATTCAAAATCACTGAGTGGGGAAAATTCATCCGGTCCTGTAACAAGCATCCCCAGACTGGCTGCAGGTCAGGTGCACATGTCTGATCAACATTGCAAAACAGGTTGCTTACTAGTTCAAACAAGGTTTCAGCCTCTTGTTTTGTCATGCAGTATCGTGCAGCACATTCCTGCTTCACCAGTTCTTCTGCTGCAACCTTCAGCAATCCCTGGCTTTGCACAGGCCCATGGCCCCATCCTATGCGGCATATGAACAAACACGGGCAAGAGCCACTGGCTCCATCTCTACCTGATGTTCCCTCCCAGTGCCTGCAAGGCAAGTCCTGCCTTTGTTGCAGAAATGTAGGCATAAAGTAAGATCAAGTTACTGCAGATCCTAGGGAGGTCTATGGTAACTCAAAGTGAGGCAACAGCATGAGAGGGACACATGGAAGCTGGACCCACATGATTCCCAAAACGAGAGGATATGGATAACCTCTTAGTCTGCTTCTGCCTACAACCAGTCTGGTAGGCTGGGTAAGGTTTTTGAACTCTATGACACTCCTAATATAATATGTACTAATTATGCCAAAGCTATCTTAGTTTATCACTTACTTGCATGTAATAGACAAACCCTACAATCAAGCTGTATCACAAACTCCCACTGCAGTCCATAGAAACTGCTTAAGCATGCCAGTAAACTGCAGAATCTTCAAGAGAAATGAAAGATATCAATTAACAGGGCAACTGGCACCAGCCAGGGTCACACGGTAATTCTGGCAACTGTGACAGCTCCCAGTGGGAATACTGCATTCAGCAAATATTAATGGTTTTCACTGTGCATGCAGCTACCAGGGCCACTCAGCAGCTTCTTCAGCCCCATCTGACATCCTAAGTTCCCCCACATAACACCAGGCTGCCTGTGGGCAGTGGGCTGCTTGCCTCATCCAAGAGCTGGTAGTGGCCAGACCTTTTTGTATCTTGCATAACACCACCACAGGATTCCACCTAGGAGTTCCTCCAGAGGAGGCTGAATCAACTGCTATTCCCTGGAGGGATGCACTGCTCAGATCTGATCACTGGTGCCTCTGAAAACTTCCCCAGCACTGCTTTTTTGAGAAGGAATAGAGAACCTCCTGATCATCCATTCCTGGCTCCCAAGAGGGCCTAGCTTAGGGATCACAAAGGATGCTGATGGGAGTACACCCTGAGACTCTGGCAGCAGCTGGAGATTAAGGAAAGCCAGAGGATTCATGTCAACTCAAGATTCAGACCACAATTTCTCTGATCTGCAAAGGCCCTTTGTTTAGAAACGTGCATGCTCATTACCTCTGGCAGAGCAATTGCTTTATGTCATATGAAGTGCATGAAGAAAACTTGTCTGCCTATTAGCTGCATGTTCTCAGTGCTGACAAGGAGTGGCAGCCTTGTCCATACTTTCCCTACACAGCATGTGTAAAACTAAGGACCAAAAACCAGGATGGCCTCGTCTTACTCTGCTCTCTGCTGTTCAGCACACAGAGGGAGCCTGCAAGTTCTGAAATCCTCAGGGCTTTCCCTCTGTTGCCCTGAGAGCCTGGGTGAGCTCCATTGAGTTGTGGTGAATATCCAAGAGAGCACAACCAGGCAAAGCAGGTTAGATCATAGGAGGGCCTTCAGCAGAAGCCACCTGGTATGGACACTTCCATGACAGAGGTAATTGCTTCTTCACAGTATGACACTAAATATCAGTGAACAGTAAACCAACAGATTCTTAAACATAAAATACTGTTTATTTTAATGGTTGAATCCTTGCATTTAGGCATAATTAAATAGGGGGTACACTGCATTTTGGAGAGATCAAGCATGAAGTTTCACATCACATTTATAGCAGCCTGAGTATTAGCTGCTCTCAGGGGACATCACCCTGTGCAACAATTCTCCAGCCCAGAGTTTTTTTTTTCCACCACTTCCTTTCTGTTAAATCTAGTGGTTAGATGGTCACAGTCAAAGTCAGCTCAGGTGGCTGATTTGCTAGAAAACTAAAGCAGAGAAAAAGTTTAAAAATGTTTGCACCAGGTAGTTGCTTGTAACAGCCTGTAGTAGTGACAGGGGAGGAGGGAAGCAGCTGGTAGATTCTACTTAACCATAAAGTTAAAACACTACAGAAAGTGCTTTTTGATCTCTCCTTGTATGAGAAAAACTGAGCTGCTGAGAGCAAGACACACAAAATCTGCTAACTTTTAAGAACAAGACAATATGGAAACAAAACTCTACAATAAAATATTTGAAAAATACCTGCATGTATGCAAATTTCATAGAAGGAAAGACTTACACACCATCGTAAGTGAAAACCTGATGCATAATTACATCTGTCAAAATTAATATACTGGCACTGTAGCTAAGGTAGTTACATTTTCCTAAATTTTTTAATTTAAAAAAAATTTGGATCTGTTTTAATATGAATACAATGAGCAAAATTATATGTATTCCTATTTGATTTTCTTACTTTATCAGATGAAACATTCCAAGCGGTTGAAGAAGTGTCTGAGAAATATCCACTTCAACCAGAGTGCCTCTTTCTTACCCAGAGTTCTATGCTTATCATATCCAGATTCAATTCCAGATACTGGAATGTAGTTTTACAACTTCTATTTTGTTATAATAGTTCACATGGTATTTCATTTTAAAAAGAACGAAGTAAGTATGTGTTGTTTTTTCCCAATTCTGTAGAGTGTGATTTTAGGATGTTGTAAGAAATAAAATATAATTGTAAGAAAGGCTCTGAAAGATGGCAATATTAAGAATAATTTTGGTAAATACAATCAAATAGCTCAGCAGCCTTGTATTTTCTAACAGCCAGAGGCAGCCTCTTGTTAAGGAACATGAAGATATATCTCCTATTTAAAAATGGATTTGACATTTAATTTGCCAAGGCTGTATAAATATGGCAGAAAAGCCTTATTTTCCCTATGCCTCATTAATTAGTGAAGTGATTGCAAATGATAGCAATAAATGGCTGGGTCATACAGCTATGAGAAAAACATTAAATATCAGGTTGCTCTTCTCCCATCTTGTCACTTCAATGCTTTCATCTTACCCGAGTCTGTTCATCTCACCACTTAAAGATGAGAAAAGCCAGTAAGATAAGTAGCAATTATATAGCAATTAAATAAAACATATTATCTTCCAGTAATATGCTGTTTATGTGGAATAACACAGAAGAGATTTAAACACTGAGAGAAAATTCTGTTCCCAACCACAAAGCAAAGACTCAGACTTAAATCTCCCTTAAGTATTTTTGGGCATGCTGCTGCAGTAGTTCAAGATAATGAACGCTTCTGTTACATGATAAAATAGTTACAATGATTTACTCCTACAGATAGCACACAGAATTACCTTTGTAAACAGAGGAAAAATTATCTGATTTAATTTAAAATTATTAATATTAACCAGTTTGCCTGCCTTAATACACCAGCTTAGTCGCTTCTTTTAGGTAACTAAGTGAACAGGGTTCGAGGGTTTTTCTTGCAAAAAGCTTAGTTATGCTTTACCGTTAATTTTAGCCATATAAACTGATTAGATTATGGCACTAAACCAAGCGTGTCAGTATAAGCAACCATCGTACTTTCAGATTAACTTTGCAGCAGAAACCCACATCTGCCACAGCTGTGCTTAGTTTCAGAAAGGGGAGATACCTAAAAATTAAGATGTTGTTATAAACAAAAGTAACAGAACCCTTCATATGCATTAGATCCTCACAAATGTTATGAAGACAGAGAACACTGTCTTGAAGGCACAAAATGACCATTCAAGGCTTGTAAAAGGGCAAAAGGAAACATATTACATGTCAGAGTAACACTCTTTAGTCATCAAAACTAACAATATAACCCTTTTCAAATTCACAAATCTGACCCTCATGAGGAATTCTGTTCAGAGAAAATTAGGCCATGTAATTGCATTCATTTTTTGCTCCTGTGTTCAGTGTGAAAAATCTGGGGAAATGCCCTGCACCACACCACTTTTGAGGCTTTCATAAGGGAAGTTGCTTCCAGCTTCTTGAAGATGCTGCAGTTTCAACAGGACCAAATGATGTTTTAGAGGAAGCTAGTGAAACACAAACTTCTAATTGTGGTGTGTGAGCTCCTCCTTGAAATTGCTCTGTTGCTAAAGAGAGGCAAGTAGCAAACAGAACTATGTTTTGAACAGGTTCTACAGAAACACAGAAAACTAAATCTCACTAAGGATCACATCTATTCCAGGGAAATAGGCGAAAAGCTTATTATAATAAGTAGAATTAGTGTGTATCTAGATAACTATGATCTGTAGGGCAATGGTCAGAACACTTGGTAAACTCACATCACACTTATCATCAAACATGTGATAAATTGATGTAGTGCATGGGCTCCCTAAAGCCTCTTAGCAAATGATTTTAAGCAAACTAAGCAGACATGCAATAAAAGGTAAAAACCAGGAAACAGAAGGTAGAAGCAAATGGTTAATTTTCACAGTGGAAGAAAACTACCACAGAAATCTGCATGACCTGCACTGGTGAACTTACTGAATTGATCTGAAATAGGTGGTATGGAGAGGGGTAAAAAAACCTAGTAATCATTTATTTATTGCTGATGCAAAAGTAGCTGCAGGAGCTTAAAAAGGCTGAGTGAGTACAACAGCAACACGTGAAATTCAACATAGATCAATATAAAGCACTGCTTACCAAAGAAAGCAAACACAAAGCAAATGCAAAACAATGGGCTCTGGCCTTTATTGCTCCGATGTGAGATTCTGCAGTTTTGACAGACAGTTCTGTGGAAATGTTAGCTCCATGCACAGAGCCAGCCAAAAAAGGATACCAGAGTTTTGGAAGTGCTAAGGAACAAAAAAAGAAAGCAGAGAACATCATGGCACCTCTGCATAAGCCCGTGTCATACCTTCTTCCTGAACAGACTGTATACTCTGGGAGTCCCATCTCGAAAAGAAAGCAGAAGAAGTTGAAAGATCAATGAGAGTATGGTCAAAGGTAGGAACTGATTCCGCTATGAGGAATGATTAAATAAATGAGGTATGATTAAATAAATGAGGTTTCCTCAGCCTGAAGAAGAGATTGTGGGGTGAGGACTCAATGAGGGGATGTCTGTGGAAGGAAAGGATTACCCACTGCTTCTTCTAAAACTGTGCAAAGAGTGAACAGAAAGCAGATACCAAGAGAATTAAAAGAGACACATTTTCCTGTAACACTAATTAAGCCCTGGTGTTCCTTGCCCTTGTTATTGGGGATGCTAAAATTTTTAAAAGGCTCTGGGGAAGACTGGACAGATTTATGGGTAGGAAATTAATGAAGGATTGTTACATTCTCATGCACACAAAAATAATAACCCTCTAGGAGGTTTCTGAGCTTTATATTCCCAGAGGCTGGGCAAATACTTGGGGGAAGGATGTGCTTACTTGTTCCATCCCTACTCCCCTCCCTAGGCATTAAGTTTGGGCTACATTTGGGAGCAGGATACTAGTGGGTGGGGGGGGATGGTAGACCTTTGATCTGACTGTACAGCTGTTCTAATGTTTTTATGATCTCATTTATTATTAAAAAGAAAAAAAGTGCTTGTCTTTCTGTGACACTGAAGTGACTAAAAAATCAAAGAGAGAGACCTGAGAAGTTTAAACAAAAAATTCTGGTATCCGCAAAACACTAAAATCAGGTGACATTCATAAGCTAAATTGTTTCCCAACTCAGGTATTCTATGATGCATAATGTGAAATATGGCAAAGTCAACTCAGGAGTTTACAATGAGTACTATCTGTTCTAAAAAGGAATAAATTAAAGCTACATACAATAGACTTCCTGCTTGGAAGGTGAGAGGGAAGGGAACTCAGCATCCCAAAGGATGCACTGGTAAAAACCCCAAACCAAACCAAGAGACATGAGTCATCAAAGATACAATGTTATTGGAGAAAATCCAGGAAGCCAGACCTAAAATAGGAACAGAAAGGAAGCGAGGGGGAGAGATAGAAATAAAGAGAAAGAACAAGAAAGTAATAATTTAAGACAATAGAAGAGAACTTGGAGAGAGTTGCCTAGACCTGGAAAGCAATGGAGGTAGTCGCACCACCAGACTTCCAGGCTGACATTTGTGTGGGCCAACACAAGAGTCAATCCAGTACACCCCCAGTATCTCATAGTCTGTATCTCACTCCCTTCTGCCAGTGCTGACACTGTGCATGAATGTGAAGCCATGTGGTGAGCTAAATTCAGAAGCAACTCATCTATAAACTAAGACTTTATAGCAACCAGGCTTATGGTTCAGACCAGCCTTAGGATCTCTCTGGAGAGAGGCAATAAAGGATCAGTTCTTGCTCTACAGCTTGCACACTCATCCAGACAACTGGGATATAGGTTAAAGGTGTGGAAGCCTGAAGGAGGGGAAAGAAAGGTGAAAGAAGGAACCTTACTCTGAAAAAATAATCTATGTTTGTGGTGTACATTTTTACTTTGGTTTGGTTAGCTTTTTTCAGACTTGTAATTGTTGCCTACCAACAGTAAAGCTGTGCTTCACTTGACCCACAAGTTTGTCTAGTGCTAGTAACCTTGGGCGATGCTGAGAAATACGAGATGCATTTCTCTGGGGATAAAAGGTTTCCACAGCGGTGCATTCAGGCTTTGCTAGTAGACCTGTACCCTCCAATCTAACAGAGAGATGAGGAGTTTTCTCTGCCAAGTTCCAAAAGCCAGGGTGCAGTAGCACTGCATAATGCGAGGCTCCCCACACTGGGTGCTCACCCATGTTTCACCTGCAAAGCTCACACTGCAGAGCAGCACCCCACAGCCCTGGACAGCCCTTACTCCCCTCAGTATTTATAGGCTTCTTATTATCAAATGCAAACTAAAATTGTACTTATTTATACTTTATGTTTGGGCTTAATTGTGAGCTTTTTTTCCCCAAAAAGAAATTCCAGTCTTTGAGAGACTAACGTGCAGTAAAAGCCCTCCACAGGCGCTAGCAGAAACATGGAATTATTTAGCTCTTAGTAAAGAAATGATAAGGAGCTGCCGTCTTTCTTTAGGGCTAATTGAGTAGTGATTAATGGCTGTGATTACTTTGCTTATCTTTAACCCTGATGTCACTAAGGAAGGGTGGCTCAACATTTTCAGTGCCATGTGGCAAACATCAGTTTTGAGGCCTTTTGAATAGGTCAGATGGAAAAATAACAGCAGTATAAACTGCTTGCTTGTCTGTGCCTAAGGTGAGCATTCCCTGAAGCACTAGCAGCTCTTCCCCGATGCTTACAGTTTCTCACTCTCACTCCTGCAGAAGGAGCAGCTGAAACAGCTGCCAGTGGGAGGCACTCAGAGAAAAAGGCAGCATTGAAGACCTCTTTTCTCATGCCTTTACAGCAGAAAAGGGGCCAACTGCAGCTCACACTCAAGAGTTCAGACAGGTAAAACGGGATGTATAAGAAAAGAAGAGAGAAGAGTGTCTTCTGCCATGGACTCCAGAAGAAAACTTGCTTAAAATTTGTCAGCTGTTTAGTTTTCCTGGTAGTATTAATCTCAGTAATTTTAGGAATAAAATTGCCAAATATTTTAGAACCTTACAACTCACTATTCTAGATTTTCCCTTATCTATTCTCAAGAGTTAAACCCTCCTAAAAAGAGTCCATATGTGGAACATTGTTTTTTGTCGTATTTTTAATAACTTGTCGAAACATCAAGCATTTTTTTTCAGCTTTTCTTCACCCTTCCTTGTTTTTTCCTTATTTCCTCAGTTAAGTTGATATACTAAACCTTTCAATAAACAGGCAGACAAAAAAAACCTATTTATAAGCAACTAATGAGAACCTCCATACATGAGAATTTAGGATGTGGTTTCCCATCAGTTCAAACATCATCTAGGCTGTAGCGCTATCCCCACTGTAGCCCAGGCACCTTTCACTATGACTTTCTTTCACTAACTCTTCTACAGCAATTCAGGAGGCAGATTCAGACGGAGACTAAGTCACTTTACAAGGTGCATCTGTACAACTTCCAGCGGCTAAATTCTGCACTCTGCAATGGTGAGGCCACACCTCGAGTGCTCTGTTTATTTCTGGACTCCCCACTACAAGAAGTATATTGAGGTGCTGGAGTGAGTCCAAAGAAAGGCAACAAAGCTGGTGAAGGGTCTGGAGCACAAGTCCTATGTTGCAACTCAGTACCCTGAATGTATTGGAAATGGTAAATCCCTCACCCCTGGAATGTCATGTAGTTTGACCCTTCTCCCCCCTGGTCTGCTTATCTGACAGAGATCCAATTTCTCCCCGCCCCCTTCCCAGACCCTAGAAAAGACCTCTGTGCCCTGACCTCGCCCTCTTTCCGCTCCTGGGACCTCACAAGGAATAAACCTCGGATTCTCCTCAGGGGGGGGAAGAGCCTCTTTTGGATATCTTTTATTCTGTCCATGCGGGGGATACAAGCTTTCTCTTAGTATCTGAGCTAGTCGGGGGCTAGGGGAGAGTCTCTATTCGACCCGCAGTCCTATGGTGAGTGATTGAGAGAGTTGGGGGTGTTTAGCCAGGAGAAAAAGAGACTCAGAGGTGACCTTCTCACTCTCTCCAGCTCCCCCAAAAGGAGGAGTCAGCCTCTTCTCCTCGGGAATCAGCAACGGGACAAGAGGACACAGGCAGTCATAAGCTGCGCCAGGGGAGGTTTAAGCTGGATGTTAGGAAGCGTTTCTTCACGGGAAGGGCGATTAGACACTGGAATGGACTGCCGAGCAAGGTGGTGGAGTCACCGCCCCTGGAGATGTTTAAGGAGAAACTGGATGTGGCACTCAGTGCCATGGTCTGGTTGACATGGTGGTGTTCGGTCCCAGGTTGGATTCGATGATCTCAGGTCTTTTCCAACCTTAATGACGCCAGGATTATACGGGAAACATATTCGTTAAGTTTAGGGAGTGGAGCTGCACCAGGTCGGTTCCTGCCCTCCCTTCAAAAACTCACATAAAACCGCTCTGCGTTTTGCACATGAAACCTGTAACGCAAAACGCGCGAGCAGCACGGTGCCCGGCAGGAGGGCCGCGGCGCCCGGCAGGAGGGCTGTAGCGCCCGGCAAGAGGGCTGTAGCGCCCGGCAGGAGGGCCGCGGCGCCCGGCAGGAGGGCTGCAGTGCCCGCCGGTCCCCTCCGTCCCATGGGGCCCACGCCGTGCCCGGGGAGGCGGGAGCGCGGGCCGGCCCCTCAGTGCCCGCCCCTCCGCGCGCCCCCGCGAGCAAAGCGCGCTCCCGTCGCGCCAGCTCCGCGCAGCGTCTCCGCCGCTCGGCCCGCGCGGCAGAGGGCGTGGCCAGCCTCGTTCCCACCCCGCAGCGTGCATATAAAGGTGGCGGGCAGCCGCCACACCCCCTCTTTCCCTGCGGAGCGTGAGCTGTGGTGGTGTACGGTAAGGCTGCGTGGAATGCAGTGTGTGCCGCTGCCCCGGCGAGGTGGGGGGAGCGGAGGGGAGTGCGTGGCTTCTGCCTCGTATTTGGACGTTCGAGAGGATCGCCCGCCGTGCAGGTCGCGTACTGCTTGAGGCTGGAGCTGGCGGGTGAAACTCTTACCGTTGAAGCCGCGGGTAGAGCCAGGCGAAAGGCAGCCGTAATCTAGCAGTGAGGCCGCAGCCGCCCGTGCATGGATGCTGGCAGCCGCGACGGTGCGAGGGGGCTTAAGGGGACTACATGTCCCAGCATGCCCCGCGGGAGGATCCCTGCCGGAAGCCGCATCTAGAGGCGCGGGGCAGGCTGGGATCGGTAGTCGGCAGTGGCCCGCGTGGCGCTGCCGAGCCGGCGCCATTTTGATCCCCACCCGTCAGGGCCGGGGTGCTGCCCTGCTATGTCCTCGGCTGCGGCTGGGACAGCCCCTGGAGCGATACGACAGCCTTCAGTCGTATGTGTTCCTGCATAAAATGCTGAATAAGGCGGAACCACCTTGTTCATGTTGCAGAGGGTTGGTGCACGTGCTTGTGTTAGCTGTATATCTTTTGGAGGGCTCAGCCACCGGCATCATTGCATTTCCCCACAGCAGAAGATCTATAAAAATACCGTGAAACCCACATAGCGTCCCAAGGAAAAAAGGTCCACAACGTTTAGGTGATACTTGATGTAAATCATAAGGTTATGTTCTAAGTAATGATGTCTTTTTTATATTTTTGAGAGAGTGACATAGCAGAATAGAGATTCATAAAAGTAAACCACCACCCCAAAAAACTCACACCTCCTTCCCTAGAAGCCTAGTGTGTGCTTAAGATGCGTTTTTGTGCCCTCTATGAAATGCTGATGTCACTGAACCCGTAGTTCTTCTAAAAGAATGGTAAATACCATTAAATATATATAGGATTCCAGGCTCTCACCTGCAAGCAAAGATTAGGACGTCGGTGGATTTACATAAAAAAGTTGTCAGGTGCATTCATTGTGTGTTTAATTAGCTTGTCTGACAGTCTGAGTTACACATTAGACTACTGAACAGTAAATTTTTGAAACTTAAACCGTTAGTAACCCTTGATTATTTGCTTTATTACACTCACTAAGCATATGGTTTATTGCACACAAGTAGAAGCTTAACTCGAGGCTTTCTATAACTTTGTTTCTGTAATCTGAAACAAAATGTGTGATGGGTTACCTTTCATGGCTCAATGCATTTATTAGATCTGTGTAGTACAGAGTAAGATACTTCAAATAAGCACGTTCAAGTAATAATGTATTGACACACGTTTCGTGAACTGCTCAAGTTGGTGGATTTTGATAATTGCTTATCAAAGTAAGCAATTTGACACATAGTGTTAAAACAGTTCTCTAAACTAACTTAGATCAGTTCTTAAAAGTGATTAAAACCTTGAGATGATGATTTTTCCTTAAAAGGTCTTTGGACTGAGGTTTAACAGTGGGTACCTGCAGTTATTTCTGTGGTGCTTTTCCTATGAGATTTCAAGTGTGTGTAACTTATAACTCCTTTGTTGCTTAAAACTGCATTTCTTGCTGCTGTTCTGCAATTTATGATTTAGTACTTAACATGCTGCTTCTAGAGATTGTGTTGATGATTATTGCCTCATAATGTATGTGACTTACTGGCCTGGTAATAGGAATCTGCTGATTTCAAGTGGTAAGGCTGTCCATGTTTGTTTTTAGGTGTGATGGAAAGGAGGCTTTCGGTGTCGAGTACATTGTGCATTAAGGTAACAGCTCTGGAATTTTTAATGGTGATCTAGAATTAACACTGCATTTCTGTTTTTGCCCAAGTCAATAAATACTTGTCTTTCATAACTTGGTTTCTGTATTTTTGTCTGTCAAAGTATGGGAAGTGCCAGAGAGTTGTCAGCTTTGTATGGGTACTGAGTGGGACAAAAAGGAAAAACTACATTGCATTTTCATAACTGCCGTCAAAGCGATAAGTAATTATTTGATAATTCTTGGGTTTGGTGCTCTTTGAGTTAAAGTCAGCCTGTAGGTCAGTTCTTAGTTGGCCTTCCTTTGCTTGCAGAATTTCATCTTGCCAGGTACTGTAGGCTGTTCCAGAAGAGTATTCAATTCTTATATGAAAATGTCGGGTTTTAGTGCTTGGTGGTTATGTTTCTGACATAGTAACATGAGAGATTATGGTAGACCACAGGAAGAGATGTTTTCTAGTTTAAAAGGTAATTTTGCTTGTTTTTAATTTTAGCACTTCATGGAAGGACTATCACAAGTTGGAGAATACTTGGTACACACAAGTGGATTTTCCTGAAAACCATGTATGTTCTACATGATCAGTGGGGATAAATTGATGATAAATGCATTCACAAAAGATGCATAGGATTAAATTAGTAATTATGTCATTAGCTTTAAAACTGAGGTATCAGTAATTTTCGGCATGTTTGACATGGTCTAGAACTGTGTGGGCTGGGGGGACTGGGAATAGGTTTTTGTGTTGGAGGAGGTGGTAAAATGCCTGTCCTGAAGTGTTCGTACTAAATCTATAAAGTTTACCTCAGTATAGATTTTTAATTGTGAATTTGCACTTTATTGGGAAATAAATATGAAACAGCGTTTAGTCAAAGAAAACAGGACATCTGGATGCTTATTAATATAAATAAGCAAATGTTGTCACATTTTAATAAAAATGTATATTCACTTTTTTAATGTATGATTTTGATATCCTCACTTCTTTGAAAGAACTCCAGGATCTGTATTCATTTTAATTTGACCCAAATGCTTATGACCGTTGTTAGAAAAGTAAAATTTGGTAGTTCTTACTGGCTTGTGTTACGTTATGCATGAACTTCTTATAATTTGGGATTTTACTCAAATTTCTAGAGCGGCATGAACTGTTTCTAGTTATGGGAATGTGACATGTCCTGAAGAAGTATTTCCTCGCAACAGGAAGTAAAACAGAGGTAATATTTATTGATTAAGCAGCAGACGTCTTTTGCTGATTGTAACATATTCACTTTTTAATACATTGCTAGTGAAAGATGTAAAGCTTGTTTTGTGAAATACATGACTGTATGAGTGGTGTTACAGTTCTGTCACTGATATTTGTGAATAATGATGATTCGTGCTGAAACTGCCAAACCTGATATGTTGGCGAGCACCTTCATGAGGCTTTGGCTACTGACATGAAACCACTTAATCTTTCAATCATATATCATCCCAGTTGTTGTTGGTTTAATGCTGTTGCTGTGTACAAGTGAGGTGCCAGCATGCGCCAGGCTGTGAATAAGAATGTTGGTGCCCACTCAGACCCACCTCAGGTCTGTGCTGACACAAAGATGTAGTTGCAGAAGCTTGTGCCTTAAAGAGCAGAGAGGGGGAAGTGTTAGACTTGAGGTATTCTGCCTTATAGTGGGTAAATAACAAGCATTAGTCAGGTATGGTCAGGAAGCGTTGCTGATGTTTGAAAGCTAGTGAAGATGTTTGTACTTCTAGGGCTCACTCAGATGTGAGCATCCAATCAGTGATTGGTTTTCAGAACTGACAACTGGTTAAACCGCTGAAAGAGAGAGACACGCCTCTGTGAGATTGACATTTCAAAATGACCAAACCCCAGCAAAGTTCTTTCCCTTCTGGCCTCTCAGAAGGTAACAGCAGCCTGGGCCCTCTGTGGGCAGGGGTAGGCAGGCTGTGACACAGGGCTTGGAAAGCCCACTGGGCCCCGTTTTCAACCAGGGCCCCAGTAGAAAGGGGGAGGGGAGGCCCACTCAGTTGCTAAGATCCTAGCCCCACTTCCGGCATGGCCAGCGAGCCCGTGGCTCAGCAGAACCCTGCCTTGCCGCTAGCCCGGAGCAGCTCCGGGCAGCTGGGCCTGCCCCACTGCCCAGGCAACCTGAGGGAGAGACAGCTGGGCCTCATTCTGGCAAGGCCTCTGCTACCCTTGCCTTTTGTGCAGGGGGAAGACAGCAGCCCACAGCTGGAATTGAATGTAGCAAACACCAGAAAACAGCCTCGCAGCCAGAAAACTCATTACTGCTTTCTGGCTGGGCCCTTACAATCCTAGCCCAGTCCCAGCACGGCCTTGAAAGACTTCATCGTTAATAGCTCTGGGCCACCACCTGGAAGAGATCACATGACCATCCACTTCCCAGGCAAGGTATTAACTTTTTCACTGCCCCGAATGAGACTTTGTTTTCTCTCCTGAGTGAAAAAAGAGGACCAAGACAAAGATACACATAGGAACAGCATGTAAACACCAAGGTCAGACAAAAGGAAGAGTCAGGTCCCAGATGAGGGAAGGAGAATAATTGTGGACTGAAATTTCTCTTTTTTTTTAAGCTATGGAGAAGAGACTCTTTGTTTCCCTATAATATATAAAGATACATTATGAGGTAGATGAATGTTTTAACTGTAGATATGATGAGAGGCATTGATGCTGGAGTAAGCAGATGTTAAAATGGCTGTGATCACATAAGTTTGAATAGAGAGGAGATGAAGATCCCTGCTGACCCCCCAGGGAAGAAGAAGAAAGACCTCTGTTTTCAAAGATGAGAGCTTTTGTTTGAACTGTTATAATCCTTAAAGTGCACCCCATAAGTTGATACGGTCCTCAGTGTTGTGGGAAAACTGGTGAGGAAGGGATTTTTACATAGTGATGAGATTTCCATTCTCCTGGGCGGCTGATTCACTGACATCGAGGCCACAAGAGAACTGTTTCTTAGGTAGAAAACTCCATAGACTGAGGAAAGAAGTCTCCTCTCCCAAGTAAATTGGTGGAAGACTTTTTTTAAAAAAAGATGGTGAATTGGCTGATTTGTTTCTGTACATTGTCAGTGTGGAAGAAGAGAAGTTGTGGTGGGAGGAAGAGTGTTCTAAAAGTTTAATTCTGAGTTTTATTCTTTTTTCTCACAGTTTCTAGTCATAAGGTTTTTCTTTGTACCCTTTAAAGTTTGAACCTGTTTTGCCTTCCTCCTAATCCTGCCTCACAGCAGGAAAGGAGTAAATAATTCTAGTGGGTGCAGTGGTGATTTGGCCAATGCTAAACCTGCAATGTAAATTGGTGCATTCGCTGGGAAATTTCAGATTGGCTCAAGAATGCTTACAAATGCGTACTGTACCTTAAGAATATTAGCAGTGGTTTCTCCAAGAACTTAATTCCCACCGAAGTATCTGAATTTAATATTTTTCAATTAAATTTGCTTTACTGCACTGGTGCTTGGGTATATCCACAGGCTGCTTTTAGTTAAAAAGTTAAAATGTAGAGTGTGCAAACTTACTTTCCTGTGTTGCTACACGTCTATAACTTTATTCTACTCCTTAAGAAAGGTGCCTTTAAATACTTGTTTAGCTACCAGTTTGTGAAGTTCAAATGTATGGGTGAAACTTCTTGTGCAGCAGTGCTGCCTATAAAATGCTGTATTGTTTAGATGGGCACTATTGCAAGTAGAAAGGGGAGTGGCTTCTGTGGCTGACCTAGAGAAAAGTTTAAAGTAGCAGACCTTGTTAGTGCTAACTAACCACTGCATTTTATGTCTTTGCAGAGATGCTTGAATGCTGCTTCTGAATAGAAGGTAAGAATTCCAATAAATATTATTTTTGATCCTGATAGGCAGATTGCCAGTATCAGATATTCTGATAATCAAGTGTAATTCCCTCCTCCTATCATAGTTCATACCCAGGTTAAGCAATAGCTGGGCAAGAGAAGCAAAACAAATCTTACTGTGCCATAACTACACTTCTGATTAAAGTTTCACAGAACTTGCAGTGTGCTGATACTAAAGCAACACATGTTGAATAATGCAATTTGGTCTGTACGAGAGGCTAAATAGATGGCAAGTTGTATTTTGAGTGATGAAAGAAAACTGACATAATATCTTTTTTACAGGAAAACGTGTTTTATAGAAAACAAGTAGGAATAAGTGCTTTTGGCTTTTTCAGGTATGTAACTGAGAAGCTTCTGAACATTTTCTGGGTCTAAGTCTAAAGTAACCGTGCTTACCATTCAGAATTTTTGCATTATGATAGTTATGAACCTAATTGATAAATTGATATGGTAATTCATAGTTGGCATTTAAAAAAAACTAAGTGTACATTATTACTGAATTATAACAATTCTAGAGATTGTAATACAAAAACTAAACAATAAGAAACCTTTTAGAATATTTCCTACTAGATTTTTTTTCTTCATGTACTGCTTTTGTCTCATCTGTGATGATCCTATCCCGAACCTGAATTCCTGTTGAAAAATTTTATACGGATCCGGATTCTGAGACGAGACCAAAATACTGTATTTAAACTTTCCGAGAAGTATTAATCTGTCTTTGTGGGTTTAGTTTTTGGTTGGTGGTTTTTTGGTTGTTTTTTTTCAGCATTAACAATATGTTAATACAAACCATTGTGTGCTTACTTGTAAATTGAGATTTCTACCTTGAATGAACTGTTTTACTTAGATCTTCTTCTCCTTTTTCAGTGATTAATTGGAACACTTTGTCAGAACTGCCTGACAAATGTGGATGATGTAACCTGAAGGAAGTGTAACACTTGAAGAGATACCGTGGCTTGGAGTGGGATGCCATGCTTTTAAAAGCCTGCTGAAACAGCTGCAATTTTGTTCAGTAGATACTGTCTTCAGAAATTGTGTGTAGACCAAAATTACTGTCTCTACATATTTAAAACTCAGTTTTCCAAAACACTTAACTGTCTTCTCTAGGAAGCGTAGCAGTATTAGGGAGAGGAGTGTTGAGCTTCAGTACATGGAAAACCCCTTCATTATTTACCCTTTTAAAATACCATATGGGTACACAGTTGTGCAGATACTGGAGATCTGTGATAACTCAAGAGTGGAGTTCACAGGCAGGCTCTGTAAAGACAGGGTGAAAGCAAAGAAAAAGATGATGTTTACAGCTTGCATCACTGTATCTAGTGGGGGTGTGAGGAGTTGGGATTTTATGGACTGCCACTTCAGCAGGAGAAGACTAGTACCACAACAGTGGAACTGCCCTTTGAGGAATACAATGGGAGCAGTACTTGCTTGCTCTCTGGGGGAAAGAGGTTGGTAGTGGGAAAAGTGAGTTACATACGTTGGAACTCGGGCTTTGAACAGTCGCTTGAAAAGTACTGGTGGTGTAATCACAGTAGGCAGCGTATTTGCTGTGTTCAGCAAACTGCTTTCCACAGAGGAATGAAGGATCATAAATGGGTCACCAAGTAAATTTAGAGATGGCTTATGGTGTACGTCAGGTGAAATTGGCCTTAAAGCATGACCTTCAAGCCTTATTGTCAGGAATTCTTTGTAAAGGTAGAAACATGAGAATAGCATAATTAGAAATTCATAGACCTACTACTACTGAATCATTTTGAAATGGTCCAAAATACATAAAACAACCCTATAGCTCATGAGGTGTACCTGTTCATCAATGACAAATTCCACGTAATGTCAAATTTTCTGTCAAAGTAGTATGAAGAATAAACACTACCAGGAGTAGCACATAAAGCATTGGAAATGTCAAAAATAAGTATCCATCATGCTACTACAGTGGATGCTAAGGATCCAGCTGAACTCCAGGAATGCATTGGCTCTCCGAGCATCTTCTGTTGTTTGGTTATTAAGCACTGGCCAGCTACTTTGGCTAAAGGCTGCTCCTTTTGAGCAAGAAATGGTAAATCAGTCTATTGAATATCAAGATCTGCAGAAATAAACTAGAAAATAGCTTTATCTTCATTGTTTTCAATAATACTTTTTTCTATTAAAAAATGTTATTGAGAGTGGTGCATATTTTCATGTGCCATGTTTTGTACATGCTTTTTGAATAAAGATAAGGATGTTAAAGTCATGGCTGTTGCACATCAGCTGCGGCTCATGCCACAGCGTTCCTTGACTGCTTGTACTTCTCAAGAGCTGTGGAGGCAATGTGGCCTTATGCTGACTGGTGCAGCATGTACTGGGCACACGATGCTTCATGCTGTGCTTGAGTGACTCCAGGACAAAAACTACTGACTTCGTACTCAAGGAGTCGGAAGGTAAGATTAGTCTCAATCTGCCCACTGCAGATCTGCAAAAAGCTTGGGTGCTGTTAACAGCATCTAGTGGAGCTGCTTGGCTGTTAAGTCCAGAAGTTGTCAGTCTCTTCTGGATGTTAAGAAGATGTCAAAAGAGCAGAGGGATGGTTAATAGAGCAATATTTGGTAAGTACTTTAAGTATTCAAAGGGATTTATATATGACTTCATTAGAGATCAGAAGAGTGGCATGTATTTTGGAGAATAAAGGTACCGTCTTTATCCTTTAGGCTGATGTTAATACAGAATGTTAAAACCTTGAAAGAGAACACAGTGTGTATGTGCAGTAAACGTGGTGAAAGTGAGTTTATCTTGCTTGTGATGTTGGGGATGAAATAAAAGACGTAAGGTTCAGGGTTGTGGGTGGCACTTCAGGTACCCAAAGTACTTCATGACAGTCTTGTTTTGTATGTTTTAAACCATGTGTTGGGGATGGTCTTGGGGGTAGGATTGGCAGCAATAGATAAAGGGTGCCAGGGAATAAAGTTACTGCATATCAGTGTGGTGGAGGGCTGTCTTGGAATGTTTAGTCATGAAAATGGTTGGCCTCAGCATATAAAAAAGGTATATGTGGCCAGTGGTAAGGCATATTAAATATTGAGCTGCAGAACTTTCTCAAGGAATGATCCTGTACTTCAGAGCTACTGAAAATTGGTAGCAAATAAAAAATGTGTATTAGTAGTAAAGGGAGTGCAGTGTTTACAGAAGTGAACTAATGTTTTAACTATGACATGTTTCAGAGGATTTGGTTTATAAGACCAGTGAAAATTACGTAGGAAGGTCGTTATAACCAATTTTAAGATGGAAACTGGCTTTTTTTTGCATTGTGAGAGGGCATTGGTATGTTTTCAGACCAGTTGTGGATTTAGTTCTGGTACATTTTTTGGAGTGATGTTTCATACAAGTGAGATAAGGAGATGGATGCAGTTGTTAAGAGTTACTGTGTGACACACTTGGAACACGTGGCATGGGATTTCTCTGCAAAAGCACTTCATGAAACCTCGGGTTTACAAAACAGATTGTTGGATTTGAAGCTTTAAGATTGTGCAGCAAACAGCATGAAAGCACTTTGCTGCTTTTGTGCTTTAGTCCAGTGAAGTCTTGCACTAACCATCATTAGTGGTGAGCTGTAAATGTTGCGTGGTTGTTGGGCTGTGGTTCAAGAAATCCGTGGTTAAACAGTTTTGGAATGTTGCCATTTGTCAGTCTTAGTAACTGGGCAAAACCAGCAGAAACTTAGTAATTAAAAGAATGTTGAGCTTATAAGCAGGAGTACCTTGCAACTACATGGAAGATTCGAGAGTAGCACTGCATAGATGCTTTGCTACTATTGAAGTAACGAGGTCCTTATTAAGGTGGGAGGTTTTGTCTTCCTGAAGAACTTGTCTTACTGGTGAAGGCTGTGATCTATAATCAAGAGTTGCAAGTGGGGAAACTAAGCTAGCAGTGGTTATCTTGCCATAGCACCCACGCTGCTATGTGAGTGCTAATGCTGGGGTGACACCCGCTCAAAGTATCAGATCCTAGTGAATACAAATTTCAGTGTAAGCTGTGCTGTCTGGCTGCCATCCTGCAGAGCAATGGGTCACTGTGGCTGCAGCTATATTGTGTGCTGGTGTTGGGGTTTCTACCATCTTTACTGCATCTTAATGCAGTAGAAAGCTCTTAAATGTATAAATATGCCATTTAAAGTTTGGGGTATGTGTTCTGCCAATTAAAAACCAGCGTTGAAGTGAAATCAGTTGGTAAAAGTATTCTATAGGACATTCAAACACTGACCTAGCAGTCAGCAAGTGTTTGACTATGCCCGAGGAAAGGTGTTCTTTATATTGAAGAGTGTTTGGCCCTAACTTTGGTAGCTTCTCTCCACATTCCCTCCCTTTATCCTAGAGGACAACCTTTGAGCTATCATCTGGAGTATGAATTAATTTAACAGAAAAATGGTAATTTCAGATGAATGGAGTAGACATGGAGGCTTTATATGCTATGTAAATGCATGTCTGATGATTTGCATTCTCTATTTTTTGGTGTTGCAACCGGTTTTACAAGCATTTTTGCTTGTCTGCCCTTGTATTTCCCTCAGAGGATATAAACTGGAAAAGTACAATTAGAATGATGAATTCTGTTTCCTTTCAAACATGATGTGGCTTTTTAGTTGATAGTCCAGTTGAGCTATCAGGGCTATGAAGACAGTACTTCTCTGCCATTGTCTCAAACTTCCTGCAGGCTCCGGAGGACAAAGTGGTGTTTGATGCTCAGAAGAATGGCTGTATTGAGTTGGACAAAGTCTGCCTCGTTCAGTATTCTGTCTGAGGATGACCAGTATAAGGAACAGGAGAAGTATAGAGAGCCTTTCCAGCAGTTTTCTTGGGAATTTCCTGAGATTTTAATTTGTATTTGAATACTTCTTCGCAATTATGACCTATCTCCATTTAAAAATATTTGAAATATGGATATGTGGGCTATAAAACAGATGAAGTAGTGAGAATATTAATAAGTGTAGGGAGGGTAGGATTGGGAGGGGGCTGAAGTAAAAGCTTTTTTTTTCCCATTTTTGAAGCTGATATAACTTTTGATTCTCATGTTACTGAAAACAGTGGTAAGTGTGAAGTTCAGTGAAGGCCCCGGTGCTAGTACAGCCTTGCTATTTAACTGAGCTGTGTTGGGGGTGAAAATTTGAAGTACTGATGTGTGCTCTTACCCCTGAGCTACACCTCAGATTTCTCACCAGACCAATAAACATATTTTTCCCTGAAACTGGAGGGCTCCCTAACTGAAGGAGCAGTCTCCCAGCAACAATGGTACTAGCTTTATAGGGGCAGGTGAAGAATGGTATCTGTCCCAAAATGAAGTTCAGTCTTTTTTTGTGGAAAGAGATGAAATGACTAATAAAACAAATGCTTAGGCCTTACTTTGAAGTTTGAAAGTTGATTGAAAAGTAAAGGTATTTTTAAATTGCCTTAAGATCATTGAAGAATATACAGCTATTGTTAAATCTGTGTTTCATCTTACCTTGACAAAATAGGAAATAATTTGCCCTAGGCTTACCTTGGTTTCTTTCAGAGTGAGGAGTATTGCAGATACTAGGGTCTTATGAAAAACATTTGAGACTTACATTCTCGTGTGTCTCGTGGTTTAAGCGCAGCCAGTAACTACCGCATCCTACCTGCCCTGGTAGGATGGAGAGGAGAATACGAGGAAAAGTAAAAGCAATGGGTTGAAATGAGAACAGAATTGAAATTAAACATAATAGTTGTACCATAAAGGAAGACAACAAAGAAAAACCCCAAGATAAGCAAGTTATGATACACAATACAATTGCTGATGACCTGCTAACGTGCCCAGCCTTGAACGATGATCCATGCCGCCTGGCCAGCTTCCCCCAGTTTATGTACTGGACATGACATGCTAGTATAGAATAGCCTCTTGGCCAGTTCGGGTCAGCTGTTCTGGCCTTGGTCCCTCATGGCTTCTGGAGCCCCTCCTCACTTGCAGAGACTTCTGGGTGTTGCTATGTAGTGCTACCCCGACATCAAACTGTTACCAAGTCTATTCTCATACTGAATCCAAACCACAGCACTGTACCAGCTACTAAGAAGAAAACTAGTAGTTAGGTCATTTTCTGCAGCAGAAAATGCAAGCGAGATTGCTGCCTTTTGTTTAATGCGCTCCACCAGACAGTACAATATTGAAACATGGTGAGGGGCAGTTCTTAATGTCGTCTTCATTAAGAACTTCATAACTAAAAGAGTTCAGAGTGTGATTATTCATTCCCCAGAGTATATTAGAATAAGCATTTTCTGAAAGTAGTTGGATT
The DNA here is from genome assembly GCA_013397075.1 of Rhabdornis inornatus. NCBI lineage: Eukaryota > Metazoa > Chordata > Aves > Passeriformes > Rhabdornithidae > Rhabdornis > Rhabdornis inornatus. The sequence continues at coordinate 1,183,008 of VWZS01000923.1, read as the reverse complement.
ATGTAGTTTCTGATTCTGAAAATTTTATTCAACTGCCTATTTGCTACTGCAAACAGAAGGAGAAGTTTGGTTTATGGGAATTAGTGTTCCTTCCCCTCTTCCTGTTTCACAGATTATAAACCACACAATATGAAAAGTTTAATGGCAGGAATGGGAATTACCTCTAAAACATCTTGAAATAGTAATTTATAATAAACACTGTCTCAGTGCTGAGTGTTTCTTAAAAAAATATGCATGGCAGGGAAGAGTGTCTAGGCTTTTGAAAATGTTTCTGAAGTAGTACTCTTGCACTTGTCTGAACTGGCTTGTCTTCATTTACATGTACTTCAACTAAATTTCTGTTGCTAGTTGTTCAGTATAGTTTCTGCTAGTTTGACATACAGGTTGTAAGGCTGCTGGAAACCTCTTTTCCATGTAAAGAATATGGTGATCCTCTGGCAGGGGGTTGACTGCAAGGTGTTTCGCTGTGGTTTTGCTGTTTTTAAATGCTATGAGAAGATGACTGGAAATTGTATGAGTACTTTCTCCTGAGAGTATTACGTAGTTTCTAGTTTTGTGATCGAAAAAGTATCACTGAACAATTGTAGCAACTGCTTGATATATCTTGTGTAAAAGTGCAGTCCTTTTATGAGCCATAGCGAATGTGGGAAAATCCAAAGCTTTTACCTTACAAATAGGATTTGCTAGGAGCTACAGGTGTGAAGAGACCTGTGGTGTAAGGACCATTGACTTCCTGATGGCTATTGCCTGACAGCACTTTCAAAGGAAATAGCCACTTACCTTCGGTTTTTGGTTGAAAAAACTTGACAGCGACAAGGATGGTTCACTATAATGAAACTCTCTCATCTACCTGTAAGAGATGAGGAATTTTGTTGTTCTGAGGAAGTGCTCTTGGAGGAGCACTTGGTCTGTCTCTTGGTCTTTATCTGCTGTTTTTTCCTGAGGGCTACTTGGGAGTTCTCTTGTTGTGATTTTTTCACTGAGGTGAGACCAGGGAGTCCTGAGGTATTGTTGACTATCAACTAATAGAATGCATTTAAAATGACAAAAGTATGCATATTTGGTCTTCCCTGAAGTTACATTTTTTATAGAAAGCTCAAGCTTCCACAGATAATCTGCTCTATTTCCCAGCATAAGATTTCTTACTCTGGGCCAAGGTTGGGACCTTGGTGTCCAAAACTTTTACACTTGCACTCAGTTTTGTTCCAGTCCCTTAAAGTTGCTACTCCTCCTCTTCTATACTAGTCCTGTATTGCTTTCCTTGTAACAGTTATGTACTAAACATCCCAAGAACCAAGGCAAAACCACAAAATTCCATAAGACTACTACATAAGCTCTATATTGATCCCAGAAGGGCTGTAAGAATCTATGAAACTTCTGTAAAGGGAAAAAAAAGAAAGATCTCTGGGACTCAAGGATATAATAATGAAATTGAAATATGTGATGAGTTTTAAAAACAAGACCAGGACCTTTAATTGATGTGATATGACAGCTGTAGTTTGCTCTTCAGAAATCAGAGACAGAGCCTGCAAGTAAGAGTCACTTACGAGGCAAATTGCAGGTCTATCAGCAGGCAGGTCTTCAAGTTGTTGCAGATATGGAAGAGAAATACTTCATCTGCTTCTGTGTTTGTACTGAGCTTTCTGCTGGAAAGTTTCAGGCTATAAAGTAAGTGTTAGAAAAAAAATGGAAGCTGAGTATTATTTTAAATAAAAACGTTTCCTACTCACAATTAATGTAATAGGGCTAAAACTCAACTGTACTTTGTATCGTATTCTTCAAAAAGCCATAATCATTTTTCAGAAATACCTAAATTCTGCAGAAATAGGCTTTGTTGAACTTGCTCTTCTCTCCTTGACTATTTTGAAGTTTGGCTGGGAACAGGAACCTCAAATTCATTGAAAAGGCAGAAATTAATGTCTGTGAATATGACAGCCTTTTCTATAGCAGCAGCAAAAAGAACTATCAGCAGAATTGGCATCTGGCCCTGGAAGCAAAACATTCTGAGCTTCTGCTAAAGCTTCCAAAAGAAGTGTGATAATGAGGTTTTAGAAAATTCCTGGGCTGTCTTGATTTCCTATACAGTCTAATCCTACTGCTCAACTTCGGTGATTAAGATAAATAATATAGAAAATACTGTCCTGGGCAAAACCAACAGTAAGTTATGCAGTATTTGTTTTCTGTGGTTTGCTGAGGTAGTCTCCCCTTTTGCTGGGCTTTACCCTTAGTATGAATTTAGTCATTGTAGGGGTGCATAGACTCACTGCTTGCTAAGAAATCTGACTTGAAGTTGGGGTGTCAGAGGCTCAGAGGGAAAGCTGATGTGTTACCAGCACTATTGTCATAAGTCTAAGGGTGGGAGAAACCATTTGTGTCACCTTGGCTGAGCTATAGAAAGCAGGTGAACTTCTAAGCTGGGAATGTGTCATGGTTGGTGTTCTTTGTGTTGTCTTTTGTTTTGGTTTACGTTGGTTTAGTTTGGTTTTTGTGCATAGCTTACAAAGTTTCTACTTTAATAGTCGTCCCTTTTTAATTCTGGTTCTAATTTTTTTCATTGTGTGCTGAGACTGGAAGAGTTTGAAATATCTTTAGACTGAAAAAAATTCTCCTGCACTTTCCTCACTGCCTCTTTTGGCTGCAGCAGGTCTGTATCAATATGGTTGATCTGAAATTTGTTAACGGTTTTCATGCATCAAATTTACTAACCAGGACTGATCTTTTCATAGATGCTTAAAGGGATTAAAATAAAAGTTGGCACTAAATTACAAACCTTTGCCTTTTAGTGTACATAAGATTATCTCTTGGGTAAGAATCTTTTATAATTTTTCTTGTGAGACACATAAGATATTGCTGTGGATGTGGCAGTAAAATCTAAAAACACCTGACCTGGAAGGGTATGAAAGAACTTAGAAACTTCTGCAGTTAACTGTCATCAGTGATTTTAACTATTTGTAATGGGCATGCTCACTCAGCTATCTTTATTGATTCTGCTGTAACGAAGAATTGATGCATTGGCAGTAAAAATGCATATTCTCACACAGTTGCATAGACTCTTCTTGCTGCTCAGTATGTGCCTCCAAACACTGCTCTCCGTTGGTACATAACTCCCGTTGGAAAACTCAAGAGCTATTACAAGAGTTTTGGTTAATATAAATGTGGTGTCAATAAACAAGTTCACAGATGTATCAGCCAGGTATTTACCTAGTCATAAAGTGATTTTTTTTTTAAATTTACTTTAATAGTTTTAAATTTTCAAAATGAAACTCCCCTGTAAATGTTCTTACTTAGTGCTGTTTTAAGATCTAAACTTTTTTTAAAAAAAACCAACCTTTTATGTTTTCACAGGATCAAAGCTAACTGAAATTTTTTTAAAAAGCAGATGAAAAGCACAATATTCTTTATCTGTCCCCCTGCAGATCACAGAATAGCAATTCATTTTTTCTAGTTACCAGTTACTTAGCTTCTCTAAAGATCTAAACTTGTGCTTCTAGCAGCACAATACAGCTACATTAGTTGTACCATATTAAATTGCAAATTTGTTCAGGTTTGAGCACAGGTTATGTTGCCTGCACTGCACTGCACTGCCCTGTGCAAAACAATGAAGAGATCCCTGGTTAATGCTGCACAAGCTGGAAAGGGAAAACTTATATACATGTGCTGAAGCTCTCTATTTTAGGTTGAGATCTAATTCTAGTATCACTCATGACCCATGTAGAAGTAGAGAGTAGACCTTCCAAAAGATTATTGAAAAGCAGCAAGCACAGCCTGAGGTACTGTTATAGTCAGAGTTCTTCATCCCTGTGCTCTGGTCTGGTGTTTGTGCCCTAAATGGGAATTCCCATAGGGCAGCATTCTCCACATATCTTTAAAAAAATAAAATAAAAAAATCATTTGTATACAAAAGGTTGCATTGTCTGCTCTTGGGATCTTCAGAAATGCTATGTTTTGGTAGTCACTTCTGCCTTGCACCTGGCAAGGGTCATAAATGTGTATGTGTGAGATTATTCTTACAAGGACCTTGAAGACACAAGGTTATTTGGGCTCACCCAACCTTGAAAGGATTTTTAGGTTCTTTGGTTACATGTTAAGTAGCCTGGAACACTTGACCTGAAAGCTGTGTATTGCAACTGCTGCATCAGACTCTTTCCTGAGTAATCAGCCATGTAATTACCAGCCAGCTAAAAAGGCCTGGGACATAAGCCCAGTTTCTGGCAACTGATCATCCATGCCATAAAGGGTTAATGCAATCTGACAGCTAAAGCCTGGGCAGCAATTTAATATTTAGGCATGGTTTAGAAGTTAAGGTGGGTGAGAGCTTAGCTGTGGGAATGCAAGCTGTGCTCTCCATATCTGCCTTGCAGCTGGAGAACAGCCCATGACCTGTCCCACCTGCTGTATGGCTGTGGCCATTGTGTATGTGGTGTGCTGTGCTCTCCTCTCCTGGGAAAGATGCCCAGAGCTGGAGAAGAATATTCTGTGACCCAGTGACATGCTGTCTGCCTTCAGAGATGGGCTTAATGCAGTAAGTAACTTACATGGGGTTAAGTAGCTCCCAAAGATCTCTTTCCTTTAGCTGGCTTTTACAGGGATGCAAAGTACTGGAATCCTTATGGCTGCTGGGCAGTACAGGGATGTAAGGGCCAGGTTGGATGTGTGTCTGGGGTGAAGGAAGGGCTAAATACAGCAGTAAGTTCTCTACTGACACTCATTTGTGGCTTTATTCAGTGAGCTGCAGCTTCAGCACTTGGCTACCTTGCACTGCGCAAGTGGACAGGACAGCACTACTGTCCTGAGATGACTCGGAGATATTTTGAAGATGGATGCTGATAAGGAATGCTCCCTGCAGTTCTCTTGCATGAGTCCTTCTCAAATGGCAGATAGCTCTAGGACATGGAGGAAACTTCTTTTTTCAACCTTTCCATGCCAATTTGAGGAAAATAGGGCAGTATATGTGGTAACTCTCCTGTCACTTCTTTGCTGAATATCTTGTCTCCTCTTTCCATGGAGCTTTGCCAGGCACTGACCTAATGGTAACATTCCTCTAAGAGCTTTAAAGCATCAGATGCTTAGATAACAGGAATGGAAAAGGCAGCAGTTGTGTCCTAATCTTGCCCTTGTACCTATAGCAATAGTAAAGCAGTATTTTTTGGTCAGATTGGGAAGCCTTTTTCCATAGTTTCCCCACTCCTGATAAAATTATGGGCCATTTGTATAGGAAGATTGTGATTTATAGGTCTATAGTGGAAAGAGGAGTATGTGACTAGAGGGAATCTGAAGGAACATTTGCATGTATACTTTTCCAGGAAGTGGAAAGGATTTGGGAAGAAAGGAACAAGATTGCATGTTCTGCTTGCTGCAATGACAAAGTATTTCAAGTGTTAGACTGAAGAGCAGAGACCAATATTCAGTTTCCAGTAGTGGGTATTAGCTAATGAAAAAATACAAAGATAGGGCAAGCATAGATCTGATAGTACTTTCTGGTATGTTCCCCCACTTTATGCAATTCTTCCACCAATTTCCGTTGCAAAATTTAAATTGGGATGATATCTCTATCTCTGCATTTAGGAATTTTAGATGGGTGTTTCTTGCCTTAATTAGTTCTTTTGGGGGTTTATGGAAACACCTACAGGTTCATGTGCCAATGCATTCCCCAGCTTTAGCTGCATGTGTGTAAAAGTATTGGTTTTTGCTTGGCTATCTGCCTGTTTGGTTTAATGTTTTCCTAGTTCTTCTGCTGGAAGAACGAGTGAGCAGTTATTCTCTAGTTTTCCCCATGCCACCTCTGACTTGTAGGCCTGCATTAGGTTTCCTTATCTGTCGCCTCTGTACTGAAGGTATAGGTTCTGAGTAACTTAGCACTGCTTTCTTCTTAATAAGCATGTGGCATTTGTAGTTCTTTATTGCAAGGTTGGACCTATTTTCTGAGTGAAAACAGTCAGTTTGGGATGGCTTTCAGTTGGCATTTCCACAATACATGTGGAAGTGACTTCACTGTCTTCTGAGCATGCAAAAATAGAGTGCTCTCCTCCTCCAGTCCTCTTTCAATACTTGCACGTTAGCCTACAGCATACTGCAAATCCATTGAATTCTACAGTGATTGCTCTGAACCCTCAGTTGGTAAACAACTATTAAAATCTTCTAACTTAAGTTAGAAAAAACCTAAAGGTGTTAACAGAATGTGCACTAAACTACCTTCTGCTGCTTCTCTTGTGCCCCTTTCTTAAAAAGTCAGCTCTGGAGTGTTTTGTTTGGGGGTGGATGTACCTGTGTGTTTGTGGGTGATGCTGACTGGGAAGAGGCAAAAACAGTGATTGGTATTGGAAAAAAGACTTAAAACATAGATACTTTACAGAAATGAGCAGTTTGATACCCTTTCTTTCACTGACAGTGTTGCTATAGCACAGACATAAAACAAAAGTGAGAGAAGAATTTCAGTCTATACACAAAATTCAACAGCAAAAGAATTCCTGGGAGAGCCTCATTCTTCCTCATTGCCAGGCTCGTCCTCTGCCTGCAACTATCTAAGCAAACATTTAGCAGAATGCAGGTGATTTCAACCTCAAATGCCTTGAAATGCATCAAGTCTGTAGGATCAGACTCTTCTTCCCTCTTGTGGACTAGAATTAAAAATTAATTAAAATTTAGTTACTTTGGGTTTTTATTTTGGGGGGGGGGTGGAGGAAGGGGGGAGAAAGAAACATCAATTCATGGATATAACTGGATTTGTAAAGATCCGGGGTAAAGAATGTATCACAGAATCTGTGTGTCTGCTCCACCAGGGCCACCTAGAGCTAGTTGCTCGGGTCCAGTTTTGAATGTCTTGGAGGATGGAGACTCTACAACCTCCCTGGGCAACTGATGCTAGTGCCTGGTCACTCTCACACTGAAAAAGTGTTTCATGATGTTCAGTGTGCCTCTGGTCCTGTGAATTATACTGGATTTGCAAATGCTTTGTTTGTTCACTTTGTTTTCCTGATTCAGTTAGAAGAAGTGGAGTGTTTGAAGAATTAGCAGGGTCAAAGTTACAACTTTAGAAATAGTTTAAATATAAGGGGGATTAATGTTGATTTTAAGAAGTGCTGCCCTGCCTAGATTTGAAAAAAGTTTGAAAATGCACAAAGGATATAACTGGAAAGACTGTTAAAAGAAAATATTACCATTTGTTATATTAGTAAAGTTTCTTTGCTGAAATCATATGACAATTTTAGATGGTAAGCTACTTTTTATGGCATGGAAGGACTCTCAAATCTGCATATTAAAGACTGAGACAGTCATATATGAAAAGTATTTTTTCTGAAGAAAAGTTTCATATATGTGATTCATCTCTTCATTAATTTCTGACTTGCATTTTTCTCTTAATAGACACAGCCTTGCATTTTATAATGCAACCTATCATTCAAGAGAGAGAATTTGACTGATAGAATGAAGAAATTGCACAAACTTTTAATTAAACAAGTATTTCCCCAAATAACCTTATTTTACCAAGGATCTTGCAGGGCATATAGGCCACTAGCAAGCTCTGCACTGCATTGAATAAAATGGAGACAGCAATCTTTTCCTGCAGTTAAACATCATGATAATATATAGATATATTAATAACTTGGGAACCTTACCAATCAGGCTAAGGACAGGGATTGGCTCGAAAAGCACACTGCTGAGAAAGCCCAAGAGTGGCTCATTAATTCCAGGATTCTGCTGTGGCAGACACAGCACAAGGGGCTTGTTTCATTATTACGAGTTATGACATTTGCTGCATTACCAGAGTGATCCACCCCTCTAGGGCTGTAGCTGGTGTGTTTTGTAGCTCAAGTACAGTGAAGTCTACAGACAAGCCTAAATTTCCAATGAGGATACACTTTGGAAAGGTGAGGCATCATAGAAACTGAAGGTAAGATTCCTGTTGAGTTTCCTAGATTTTTGTTCTTTGTTCAGGATATAATTGTTTAATCTTTCTTTAGGATATGATTGTTTAACTGTATATAAGTAGCTCCAAAGCAAAAAAATAGTCTCTTAGTCTAGCTGTCAAATTAAATTTATTTTTCACTGCTTTATCTGTGCTACTCTGTAGTTGGTCTTGTTGTAATGACTGGTTTTACTGTGGGTGTGCTGGGAGGTGCAGAAGTCCAGCTGTGGCTTCAGTGTGGTTCTACAATGGTTATAACTGGAACAGAAGCAGGCTGGGTTTTCATATACCAGGAAAATTTAGGAATCAACACAACTTTCATTATGGTGAGAAGCTGTCAAACTTCCGGGCATGTGCAGAGAAGCTCCTCATGTAAATCTAAGTCACCAGGTAAGTACCTGCAAATGTTCTTGGCAAAGGTATTTTTTCAATCAATGTTTTACATGATTAAAAAGAAAAACCCCCACTGGTTTAATGGATCTTTTCACTGAATTGCAGAATATTCTGAGTTGGAAGGGACCAGTAAGGATCATTGAGTCCAACTCTTAAGTGAATAGCCCATGCAGGGATTAAGCCCATGACTTTGGTCTCATTAGCATGGTGCTCTACCCCAACTGGGCTAATTTTAGGGTTTTCATGGGCATGACACTTCTGGCTTTGATATTAGGGCTAATAATGGAGCCATATTTGGAGGAACTGTGTGTCAGACTCTGTGCTTCCTGCTTTCCATGTAAAATTTCAAAGGATCAAATAACTGGAACTCTTGGCTCTGGGTCAGCTGTGATTTTATGTAAGGGTGCAAATCTGTTCACTACATTAATCCTAGTCTTTTTATTGTTTTTACTTCCATTTTATGGAGGAAAAATTTAAGTGCATAAAAGTTTTCCTCTAAAAATGGGCCTGAAAGCAGGAGTTACTTTTTCAAGAGTTTGCCATCTAGTTAGTCAGATTGACTGGCTGAGAATTATAATGAGAACTATAATGAAACACAAGATGTTCCACCTCAATACGAAGAATTTCTTTACATTGAGGGTGGCTGAGCACTGCAACAGGCTGCCCAGAGAGGTTGTGGATCTCCCTCTCTGGAGAATTCCAAACTCACTTGGACATGTTCCTGTATCACCTGCTCTAGGTGACCCAACTCCCAGCAGGGAAGCTGGACTGGGTAATCTCCAGAGGTCCCTTCCAACCCTAATGATTCTGCGATTTTTCACTATTTTCATTAGTTCCAGAGAACAAATGCATTTATGAAATTTAGGTAATATTCTGGACCACATCTGTACTATAAAGATAACACTGAAACACCTTCTGTAAACATCTGAAAACAACATGTTTGGTGCAAATCCTCCAAAACTGGAAAAAATGGAAATGTGGAAAAATGTTCCCCAAGCTTGTTTTTGAGAATATTACTTTCACTGCCCAGCCAACAGCTATGTTCTTGGAAAAAGTTATTAACTTTTGAAGAGAAAAAAGAATATGTATTTTTATGCAGGATATGTTTAAAAATACTATTCAGGTTAGCACTGAAAAAGTTAGCTTTTGTTTTACTAATTTTTCTTTTCAGGAAGTTTCATTTTTTTAAAGGTGGGGAAAAGTCAGAGTAAAAACTACCTTTTATCAAATGTTTGAATTAAAAATTAGCTGGACTATTTGATAGTGTATATCTGCTTTGTATTTGTTGCTATTTCAGACAAATCTGTGGAGTAGTCTGCATCGAATACTTGAAGAGATATTTTTTCCTTGTATCACCGAATACCAGTCATATGTTTCACATACTTATACGCCAGCATGTGAGCATTTGTTGACATTGAACTAACCCTGTGATTGTCTGTGCTTGCTCCACTGCACAGGTTCAAGTGTTTTTAAAGTACGGGAGATATGCTGGAAGTATTCCGCCGGGCTCAGGGGCAGCAGGGGCTGCTCAACTTGTGGCTGAGCTGCCTCTGGGGAAGTGAGTAATACGGTATGTGCCTTCCTGCCTCCGGTTTGCTCTTTATCTGGACACACAAGTCTGGCAGAGATCAGTAGGTTGGTTTCCAAGTTTCTCGTGTGGGGTGTGCAAGCGCGATGTGCTCAGAACTGGGATTCTGAAGTGCACACTCTAGCGAGGAACCCGCCTCTGACAGCGCTGTGCGGGCAGACCCGCATTCCGCTGGGGCCATCCGGACAAAGTTAAATCACCGCCGAGGGTGCGCGGTGCGCACCAAGCGTGGCTGCGGGGCAAAGGCCCCTTTCCTGGGGCCGTGCTGCGGAATTCCGGCGCTGGAGCTGCGCGGAGTCCCAGCCCTGCTGCTTTCAGCGCCTTCCCACCGCCGACCCCCGCCCCGGGGCCCCGTCCGACGCCGCCACTCCGCGCAGAGCCTGAAGGAAGCTCCCGTTCGCCCTGGCCAAGCTCTGTCTCCGCCCGGCGGTTCTGGCGGGGCGGGCGGTCCGAGGGGCCGGTGCTGCTCGCGGGGCGCCCCTCTGGGCAGGGGTGAGGCGCCTCCCGTCTCCAGTGCGGGAGCGCCGAGCGCCGCCGGGCTCGCCTGGCCAGCAGCCACACAAAGCGTGGCTCTCCCCTCCCTTTGTCTGCGTGGCTTTGTCTCCTCCGTCCCCTCCCCGCCGCGGGCCGGGACTTTCCCCCCAGCCCCCCCGCCTGCGGCCGCCGCCGTTCCCCCCTCCTTTTGTGCCACCTGCGCGCCGTGGGAACG
>VWZS01000923.1:1153359-1171624 GCA_013397075.1 Rhabdornis inornatus | reverse complement strand
GGGCGGGGGGGAGCCGCTCCTCCCGCGGGAGCGTGGCGGCGAGGGGGGGAAGTCGGTCACTGGAGGAAGTTGTAGGACATCTGAACGCGCGGAGCACGTGTTTCCATCGGGCTCATGGCCGCCGCCGCCGTGGGTGGGTGCGGGCTGGGAAGAGCGCTTTGTTCCTCTCGCTTGCCCGGCCGGCACCGAAGTGGAGGCGGGAAGGGATCCCGGCCGCGCCCGGGGCCTGGAGAGGCGGCGTGCGCCGAGGGACAGCGAGTTTGCAGCGGGCGGTGGAGGCGGCAGCGAGTGTCAGTGACGGTATCGCGGGGCATGTGGCAGGTTTGCTTGTCCTGCCACCCCCGCTGTTGCCTTTTTGCTCCATTTCTAACTTGTTCAGAGCGTCTTAGGGAGTGTGTTAGAGAGCGGGGAGGTGAGTCAGTGTCTGTCTGGGTTGTGTAAAACCTGCAGTGAAAGCTACCCCATCCCCCCCAGGCAGTGGTGTTAGGGCTTTCCTTTGTGTTAGTGCTTCTTTTGAGGAATTTCCTGCGCCCTGCAAAACTAAAAAAAAAGTATCGGGGCGGTGACCTGCTATTTTTAATATTTTTTTTCCCATTACTTTCAAAGAATAGGGTAGTCTGTTGCATGTATTGTCACTTGAATTGTTCTGCCTGAAGATATATTTAGCTTAATTTTGATACTTATTGCATTTGAACAGATATCTGGAAACATGGCTACTGAACATGTTAATGGGAATGGTACTGAAGAGCCCATGGATACTTCTGCTGCAGTTACCCATTCTGAGCATTTCCAGACATTGCTTGATGCTGGTTTACCACAGAAAGTTGCTGAAAAACTAGATGAAATTTACGTTGCAGGTAAGATCTAAGACTTGCAAAGCCATACATACAATACTTTATTGGATCCTGCTGTCTTTGGGCTAAAATAGCAACTTTTTGTGGTTTCCAAAAGTATGGGAACGGCAGTCTTACCAAAATCTGGATGTTTTAAATTCAGTACTTCAATTTAGTGTAGTATCTTTCAGAGGAAAGTCCCAGGCAACTTGGACTGAGGGATAGGAAGATGTATGCAGGGGACCAGAGCAACAGCTGGAATAGGCAACAGATGATTTTTAGGAGGAGCAGGTGATGTGATCCTTGTGTATTTTTTGCGGTAATTATAGGTAACTGTTAGAAACTAAAGCCTTGGTATGCATCTTCTTGTGTAAGTGATACTTCCTGGCATGGTGTTTGGGCTCATGGATGCAGAAGTGTGAACAAGAAGTTACAGTGTTGATTTTTCAGATGTGATAGTAAGCTAGCATGCTTTAAGCTTGATTTTTGGATTGTGGTGGTCATTTTTAGTGCTGCAGTTTATTTGTATTTATAGTCTTCTAAAAGTATACCAAAGTACCATTGCTAGGCAAGCTAAGTCAGGCTTTGATAGGTTTCATAGACTCCTGAATTCAGCTTCAGGATATTGAAATTAAACTTGGCCCAAGTAACATCTGGGTTTCACAGAAGTCAAATGAACACATAAATGTAGCAACTTTTGCTCTGAATTTTATCTCCTTTTGTTTTTAATTAAAGGGTTATATAACCTTAAATATTTAACTTCAAAGGAGTTACATGGTTTTTTAGGCATAGTAACTTTAATCAGTAATTGATTTAGAGGTCACTGAAATGTGTTCGGGATGCTACATTAGGTTTTACAAAGATTACTGACCAAATATAATTAAGTAATTTTTTTCTTTTCTTTAGGGTTAGTTGCACATAGTGATCTAGATGAAAGAGCTATTGAAGCTTTAAAGGAATTCAATGAAGAAGGTGCACTGGCAGTGCTTCAACAGTTTAAAGACAGTGATCTCTCACATGTTCAGGTAACGTTAAGCAATTTACGATATAATTGTTGAGGGATAAACTGTTAGTTGTCTGGGAAGAGGTCTGAGTCTCTTCAGTGATGCATGTGTGACATGTGAAGTGGACACTGTATTAGTTCAAGGTAAAATGAGATTCCGGCCCATCATGTTTTCAGAACTAAAGATTGTATCTTTTGCAGAACAAAAGTGCCTTTTTATGTGGAGTCATGAAGACATACAGGCAGAGGGAAAAACAGGGGACCAAGGTGGCAGATTCTAGCAAAGGACCAGATGAGGCAAAAATTAAGGTATGTTGGTAAAAATAAAAGTTATGAGGTCTACCTGTTGTTTGTTTTTCTGAGTTGTGATAGTTGTGTTGGTTGTTTTGGAACTGCTTTTCTTAAAAAGGTTATTACAGATTATTTGTCATTGTTGAAAGGTGTCACTTGCAATTTTGTCTTGCACTTACTCCTTTTCAAGTAGAAAGCTAATATATTAATTGCTGGAGCTGAACATACAAAAGTAAAAAAGATTTCACAGTTTGCGCTATGTCTTACTGAGACATTTATTTCACAGTAAAAAGTTTGTGTGTACTTGTCAGCATAGTTACTCGAGTTCAAAAAGTTCAGCTACTGCTGATTTTTTTTTTTGTGTTCTGTTTTTTTTGTTGTTGTTGTTTCCACTCTGCCCCCTTAGTTCAGATTTAGAGCTGCTCCACAATAGGGAGGAGATACCACATGTCTGAAAAAACAGATTGTACTGGATTTAGGATTTAGCCCACTTCTTATGCCATAATCACTGTGCCCATAAACTGTACCCCAGACTGTCTTAATAAGGGGTAAATTATTTTTTTGACTGTATCTGCTGTTAGCAAGAGACTCCTTTCTCAAGAATTAGGCATGGAATGATTTTTTTTTTAAAATACTGTGATTAGCAACTTTACCAAAGCTTAAGGGAAGGAAAACCATCTAAGCATGTTTAGGTGATGTTGTAGAAAAACCCCAGAGAATCTTTCTTCTTTGAAGCTTCATGTATATAGTATAAAATAATCATTACAAATAACTATATACCCTGTAAAATTAGAAAATCTTTTTTTCTCTTGACTTTGAGGCTGGGGTGCCAGTAATTATAAAACTAAAAAAAACTGGTACAGTTTTTGTCACTGGCACATAAAGCAATAATATTATGAGGACTTGGTTAATAACTTCAAGTAGCATAGCTTTAAAGCATAGCTTGTAAAATTGCTAACTCTTGAGTATAACTGGGCTTGTTTAATATGCAGTTTCTTTGTGTGTAGAGTTGATTTGTCTTTGTACAAAATTGTTAAGAAAGACTTAATTTCAGAGGAGTTTCTCATGTGTTTGCCTAGTGAATGTCAGCTGACGTTTTAAGTTGGTAGTATGTCTGTAACTATATCTAACTCTATTATAACCACATGCAGTGGTTCTAGTGAGGGTTAGTTGTCCTGGGATCCTGTATAAGCCCACAATGAATTTGAAGGGGGGATGATAAAAGAAAGGAAGTAGTACTACCACTTTGGTAGTTGGGTACCTGTAGCAGTCTACAGTGTTGCAGGCGTGTAAGCACTTAAACATGTGTTCTTTAACTTCACACTTATGAGTAATCTCATTAAGTGCAGGGAACTCTTGTGCATAAACATCTGCAGGATTGGACATGCCAAAACAAGAAGTGGCTCAGACTAAGATCTTCCTAATTAAAGGGAAGCTCACTATTTTATTACTTGACTTTTTTTTTTTAAATGAAAATGATGGAATTGGGAATACTGGATGTGAATTTCTAATTTTCTAACAATGTTTCTTTACCTAATAATTCTGTTAATTGTTTTGCAAGTTTCTTGTTGAAGTACTAGCAGTAGATTTGTTTGTGGAACCTTCAAAGCAGTATGGTTTAAAAGGAAATAGAAGCATGTCTGTCTGTGAATGAAGTGCAGCTAAACTTGCTCAGTTTGTGTGTGATTTTAAAATTTTAAGTTTCTTACTTGAAGGCACTGCTGGAGAGAACTGGCTACACTCTTGATGTGACTACTGGACAGAGAAAGTATGGTGGACCTCCTCCAGAGTCTGTATATTCAGGACAGCAACCTTCTGTTGGTACAGAGGTAAGAAGAAGATATTTATGCAGCTGTAGACTTGCTCATTGGAAATACTTTTTATAAATAGTGCTTTGTATGTCTGTTGTAGATATTTGTGGGCAAGATTCCGAGAGACTTGTTTGAAGATGAACTTGTTCCATTATTTGAGAAAGCTGGACCTATATGGGATCTCCGCTTAATGATGGATCCACTAACTGGTCTAAACAGAGGATATGCTTTTGTCACTTTTTGTACTAAAGAGGCAGCTCAGGAAGCTGTTAAACTGGTAAGTTTTCTTGGATTTTTTTCTTTTTTGATGAAGTACACTCTGGCTTAGAAGCAGTTGTCCTTCTGGTCCTAGTGCTTAAATGCTTAAGGTGAAACTGTCATTGTTAGATTACTTCATAAATGTCCACTAGGTGTTTAAATTTATTTCCTCATTGCATATAAATATTTGCTGACTGCATATGGGACAGGGAAAAAAAAAGCTGGTGGTCTGCTGTTTGGTCCAGTTAGATAAGCCTTTATTATTAACCAAAGTTGTATTAGCAGTAGTGACTTCTGAGCTGTCTGCATCTGTATGAGTTTTGGAGAGCAGTGGTGTTGGAGTTGCTGTGTACAAGAGCAGTGCTGGTCAGGGTGTCTGTGACTCCTGATGTGTTTCTGCACCAGTAGGGGGCCTGTGCTGGAAAAGTGCTCCAAAGTCACAGAATTTTATAAGATACTTCAGGTGGGGAAAAAAAATGTCTTCTGAGCATTGAAGGTCAGTTCTGTTTGCTGCAGCTGACAGGAAAACATCATAAATCCTGCCAGCCTAAGGAGCATTCCATCTGTTTTATGCAGAGGTATGAAATATTGTGATGTGGTATACTCCTAATAAGCTTTTCAAGTTCTATGCATGAAGTACCTATCACTAAAAAGGAGGGTGAGAGAAACACTACTCTGACCCTTGCACAGCGCCTTTATTTTCCCAGCTAAGTTAAATTTGAATTTTTTGAGCTGGTTACTGCAACGTTGATACGGCCGAGATTAGTGTGTGGTATGACTTGGGGGTGCTAACCATAGGCATTCGGGAGTGTGCTGATATTCTACTGCTATAGTAGGGGTAACATACCTTGTTTTGTAATGAAGTATAGCTTAAACTAAGGTACCCTATTGCCATGTAAGTCAGTTGGTGGAGACAAATCAAGCTGAAAATGGGAATTTGTTTTGAGAAAATGCACAAATGTCTGCAAAAGTGGAGGTACAAAACCAATCTGATATATACTGATTAGCTTTTTAAATAAGAACAGTTGGTTGTTTCAGTGCACTCAGATATGCTGGGGATAACTGGGTGTGTTCTATTTGTACTTTCATTGTCAACCTAGCTGTTCAGAGTGTGTGTGAGCTCTTTTGAGTTAACTCTTAAAACTTAGCAAAACAGTGAATCAAATCACAAAAGTTCTCAGAGGCACTAGTAAATGAAAAAAAACAATTTTTCTTCATTTATATTGATTTTGCTTAAAGGCATCCTGCTCTGGAAGGTCATTTGAGTCATGTTTCCAGAAAAGTAACATCAGATCCTAGCCTCAGTCTTCCACTAAACAGTACAAGGGAAGGAGCTACTTGGTGTCCCTTTATGTCTGATCTTTGATATGCAGAAAAAAAGCACACTGTGTTCTGCTTGTCAGTTAAATAGCCGCTGAGAGTAATAGCTGAGAAGTGTTGTAGTTGATGGGGCAGTCTTTCAACCTTTATGCTAAACTCTTAGAAAGTAGTTTTAGTCTTAAATTGGAATCTGTGATATGTGTCAGTTTTTTTTTGGAGTGATTCCAACCATGGTTGACTGGCTAGTTTGGTGTATAAGTTTCCCAAGTTATCTATAAGTGGTTCACAGGAGTATTAGTAAACTGTGGCTGTTGAGCTCAGTTGAAAATTGTAGGTCTCTAACTTGTATTAGTTACACATGCATGGGAGATAATGCTGAAAGACCTCTTCAGAACACTGAACACTTGGTCCTAGGCATTTTCATAACCTATTATTTTAACAGGTGGTGTTCTTTTTGATACTGCCTATAATCTTCTCATGTGCATACAACTTACTTCCCAGCTTTCTGGACTCCTTGGGATAATGGTTCTTCTGTTATTTCCCATCTTTTTCCAAGAGGTTTTTTTTTTCAGGACAAAAAAGAAAAAAATGAGATTAAAAGTCTCTGCATTGTCTATAGGCTTTTAAGTAATAAGAGACTGTATGTTTTGTCAATACCGAAACTGTAGTAGAAAACGAACTGACCTGTCTTCAGGCTCTTGGAGTTGTTGTAACATATTTTGCATACAATTCGTGTTTGTGTGACTGTTGCATGTATCTTCCACAGTCTGTAAGTCAACTTCGTGTAAAAATGAGCTAAAATATCTGGATACACTTCATGCTGACTTACTTAATTTGTTAACGAGAAGAAGTCTTGCAGTTTAAAAGGTTGCAGTCTTGATTTTTGTTTATGCATATGCATTTTAAGCCACTTATAATTAATTACTCTTCATATCTGTAATTCTTCACAGTATCAGACCATAGTATCACTGTGTTTTTGTCTTAAGCACAGCCAGAACTATTTTAAACACAATTTAGGGAATTCTCTCCTTTTTCTATTACCAGTATTTAATTCAGCGTGGTTAACCGTTTGCTAGTTAAGTAAAAATGACATCTCAGATATTCACACGAGCATTGACTATGAAAGTATGTTTTTTTGTTTTTTTTTAAATCTCAGTAATTTTTTCCCCTGTTAACATGTTTACTTGACACTGTTTAGGAATTACAACTCTAGTTGTGTTCTTTTGCACTCTTGTTCAATTCTCCTTCCTATTTCATAAGAGGTTGCTAGAGTAAAGTTTTTCAAGAGACTTCTGTGTGAATAAGGTCACTGTAGATATCTACAGAATAAAAACTGGAGGTGAGGCTTGTAGGAAAACACTGAAAACTATTGAAGCATTTAGTATATTTTTGACTAGAACAGAGGTAAGCTTGATCAGAATGGAGGTACCGGTGAGTTAAGCAGTTTGCCAGCTATGCATAGAGGTACAACTTGCCATTTGCTCCTAATAAACTAAAATTGTCAGTTAAATTTTAAGTCAGTAAAGTGACAAGACAGACCTTCTGCATATTTTGACTTGTTAGTGAGTAAGTTCTTACATAAGTCTGAGAAAAAACCCAAAACTATTACATTGTCTAGAGGGTGGCAATCTCTGCTGCTGACTTCAGACACAGATTCCATGGTGACAGGAGGGGGAAGCAGTATGCTGACATAGCTACTTTGGTAGCCTGACTGTTTTGGCACTTTACCCAGATCATGATCTGAACCTTTTTATGTCTAATCTGAGTTTGCAGATGGTATGCAAACTATTTACCTAAAAATCACCAACTCAGTGGTCAAGAACACCTAACTGAAGACTGTTTTCTCTGTGTAAAGAGAAACATGCAGTGAAAAATAGCCGTTAATACATTGTAGGATGAAAAAAAACTTCTAGAAACTGCGAGTGGAACTGCAATATGATAGAAAATACTAATTTTACTTTGTTAATTTTACTCTCATACAACATACTGAGTTGTATGAGAGACTCTTTTAGGATTAGATATGTAGCCAAACTTTGGTTTTAGACTTCAGCAGGAACAGATGGATGCTACTTTTTATTTTCCATATAGAATAGAGTATTTCATTTGGAAGGGACCTGCCTGCCTGACCATTTTGTGGCTGACCAAAATTGTTGCTGTCATCTTGATCATCAAGGGCATTGTCCAGATGCCTCTCTTAGATGGTGACAGCTTTGGGGCACTGACCACCTCTCTAGGAAGCTTGTTCCAGTGTTTGAGCACCCTCTCAGTAAAATTTTCCTAATGCAAGGAAATGTTTCTAGTGTACAGTTCAGTTAGTAAAGAACCACTTTCCCAGGCTAATAAACTGTCAGCTTCTTTAAAGGTTCTTCTTTAGAAGACTTTTTTTTTTTTTAGCTGCTATAATCTGTCTCTTCATTAATGTGTATGTTTATTAGTGGTGATAATATAGATACAGTTTTCCTATGCAGCTGGTGCAGCTCCTACTGCAGTTTCCTACTTTAAAGTCAACTATTCCTCTGCCACATGGACAACAGATATGGAGACAGAAGTCCTTTGTTGTCTCCTGCTATGTTTTGAGATGTAATTAGTTGT
Organism: Rhabdornis inornatus; assembly: GCA_013397075.1. Lineage (NCBI taxonomy): Eukaryota > Metazoa > Chordata > Aves > Passeriformes > Rhabdornithidae > Rhabdornis > Rhabdornis inornatus. The sequence continues at coordinate 1,163,516 of VWZS01000923.1, read as the reverse complement.
GAAGATGTCACTTGGCGTCCTTTTCACATGTACAGTTCTCCATTTTGCTCACTTTTTTCAGTGGTAGAGTTTTTGTTTGCCCAAGATAAATATAAATAAACACCTTCCCCCAGATTTTATTGTATGAAAAGCATGATGGGGTGGAGGATAACTAGCTTATGTAGTAAGATTTACCATCAAGCGCAAAATAAGTCATAGAATAAGTAGCTAGATGGAATTTTAAAAATCTGTCCCACTACTTGGCAATAAGATGTTGACCACAAAATTCATTTTCTTAGCTAAAGAGCTGTCTCTTGCAGGGCTTCCCATTCTAAGTGGGTTGATACACCAGCAGTTGTCTTCCCTGCTGCTTATTTTGATGATGCATGTCTGTGTCTGCATCTCAATGAAAGGCATTTTTTGATTTTTTCTCAACAGCTGTCTACAGTAATACTTTTTTTTTCACCCCACTTAAACTGCTGACTTGTTCAGGCTATCTTCCAGATGTTATGAGAGAAGCATTTTAACAGAAGTCTTAGAATTTCAAGTCATTAGAAAGTTGTTCTTGCTGTTTACTATCATTACATGTGTAATGTTTATGCTTTGGAAAGTATTTGCCAATTGCTCTTGAACATTTTGTGGAGAAGACCTGGTCACGACTCTATTTCTTTTAACTGTGGGACTTTAGAAGGGAATCTGATGTTAATTGCAACTCATGTCTTGTATTACACACAGATCAAGAATTTATAGCTACAGCCTATACAGGAATTTGCATTTTTTTTCTGCTTGATGATTGTGAAGGGAGAAGCCTTGCTCTTGGTGACTTGTATGGTTTTGTATGAAATAGTCTCTAAAGAAAAAAGTCTTGAGAGACCTGAACAAGGTGCGAAGAATAATTGTTGGCTGAAATTTTGGGAATACCTTAGAAAACATGTATATACTTCAGAGTAGTTGCATATGCATTGTAAAAATGCGTTAAGCTTCAAAAATATAATATATTGATCAATTCTGGGTTTTCCAAAGTTAAATATTTGGTATGCTGCTTTTGAAGGGGAGTGAAAATTATTTGTAACTGATGATTGTCCAATAACTTTTTTCTTGCAGTACAACAACCATGAAATTCGTTCTGGAAAACACATTGGTGTATGCATTTCTGTTGCCAATAATAGGCTTTTTGTTGGCTCTATTCCTAAGAGTAAAACCAAGGAGCAAATTGTTGAAGAATTCAGCAAAGTAACAGGTGAGTTAGTAACTAGATTTTGTAGAGCTGGAAAGGGGCAAATGTGTTCAGTGATGAGCTTTCTTTTGGCTTATAGTGGAGTGATGATGAAACCAAACTGAGACAACTCAGCATTTTTCTCAACATTATGTTTTGGGGTTTGTTTGGGGTTTTTTAAAACTGTTGTTTTGCTGAGGGCTGAGATATTTGTAGTTAGACTAGATGGGTGGTTCTAAGTTCTACCTGTAGAGTAAGTGTGTAATGTTTAAAAAACCTGTTCAAAGAAATTTGAATTAAAAGTTTCGTAATTTCGATGCTAATGGATGTTTTAAAACTTCTCAAGGCAAAAATGAAGCAAGCTGAAGAATGTAGCTGGTTCTGTGCTTTATAATTCTTAAATTTTAAGGATCTCTTTTTAATAACATTTGAACCTGCAAAGGTACTGTTTGATGACTTTCTCTGTTGCTGAATGATAGGCTTCAGGTTCTTTGGGGCAATAAACTTTTTTGGTGTTGAAGTCATGCAACTTTTATCTCATGTTGTTTAGACATTATGGAAAAAAACCAAACTGATAAACGTTGCAACTTAAGGCTTTAAGAGGAGAATTGACGAAGCAAAACTTTTGGCTTCCCCTAACTCTCCTCCATTCTGTTAGAGAAAGAGTATTCTTCCATAGCTACAGAGAAAACCCGTACTTCATAATGCAAATCAATAGAGTGAAAGCATAACAAATAAATATTTTATTTAATTTCAGAGGGTCTTACAGATGTCATATTGTATCATCAGCCTGATGACAAGAAAAAGAACCGGGGTTTCTGCTTTCTTGAATATGAAGATCACAAAACTGCTGCTCAGGCCAGACGTAGGTTAATGAGCGGCAAAGTGAAAGTCTGGGGAAATGTTGTTACAGTGGAATGGGCTGACCCTATAGAAGACCCAGATCCTGAAGTCATGGCAAAGGTAATAAAGCTATAAGGGGACCATAGTACATTTAAAGTGCTCTGTTCCAAATTAGGTATTTCCTGGCATTAGCCTAAAATTAAATAACATATTTTGGCCTTCTTGACAGAGATGTTGTAGGTGTGATGATAAAAAATGGATATACCTCAGAAATTACATACATATGGCCTTATATTATTTTGTGTTCCCAAGGCTGAATAATGTATATAATTGTTGCCAAAATGACACATAGGATGACGTAGTTAATTTTTTACCTGGAAGTGATGGTGTTGACTCCTCGAGTTAAAATGGCTTTGTACCCTAGTATTTAGAAGGACAGAAACAGAGATAACATTACAGAACAAGCCTTAATTTTTTTTATATCTGGAACTGTGTCGCTTCAGCATTAGAACGTGTCAGTGTTCAAATGTACACAAATGTATTTTCAAAGTTGCTAGGAGCAGTTACTTCTGAGAAGCTAGGCAATTAACTTGTATTTGAAACTCGGTAGTTACTTTGAATTTGGGAGAGTTAATTCATTTTTATATCTAGACTGGCAATGTTTTGACTTTAAATATTGAGGTGAAGCTGAAGTCTGGACTGTTAACATTTTGAAGTACATTGTAGCAGTTGTTTTATATATGTGGGTGGTGTCTTGCCAGAAACAAACTACCTGATTTTTTTTCCCCCGTCAGATATTGCCTGACCCTGTCTTTTTCAGTTGTGTTGTGTAGCTGAGTTGTTTAATGGAAACTCCTAGCTAGCCCGTATCCTTATCTCTTTCTCTTTGCTTGCTTTTCGTCTGTGCTTTTACTCTCATCTGAGACACGTCACTTGCTGGAGTCCTACTTTGATGGACCTAGTAAGATAGCTTGGCTGGGATCTCCTCTTTGGTGAGCCATAAGGGAAAAGGGTTGGGGTGGGGGCTCATTTTAGGGAAAAAGCTGCTTTTGTAATACAGGTATTACAGAAGCTTTTGGACTATCTTGTCTGCAGACTTTATTTTTCTTGCCCAGCATGATAGCCTGTCAGCAGCAGGGAAAGAGTCTTGCAGGTCAAATTTGTGGAAGGTAGCACTTCCTAAATATGACAGCCTGTATGTTTAGTTTCTTGGCTCAAAAGAGAAGAGACCTAATCCACCAAACTGTTAAAATAAATAAGCAGGAATTTCTGCTGATATAACAAAATAGATGGAAAGGAAATGATAGGGTACATAGCGAAGCGTCTCTCCTAACTAAGCTTACAGGTGTGCAGAGTGAAAGGCTAAAAAAGCTTGATTATGGTTTCCCCCATTTACTGTACATTTTTTTTAATATGTTAATACCTTCTATTGTTTTGTACTTGAAATGGGATATGAAAAGAGAAGAAACATGGAAATAAAGGAAAGAAATGTGGAAAACATGGAGAAAATCAGCATGCATCTTGCATGTATGTAGTGCCACATGCCAAAGATAGGACATGAAACTTGGGTTGAACATCTATAGAAAAGTGAGGCTCTATGAATAAGAGTACTGAAAAAGTAGAGAATATCTTGCTTGTGTCTCTGAAGACAGAAACTGAGATAAGCATTGGTGTCTGACCTTCCTCACTGGTTGTGTCCCTTAGTTTATTCTTGGAACAAGGAAAAGTCTCTACTCCAGTCTTTCTTGGCCACCTGCTGTATCTGTGCAGAAGCTGACTGTATCTGGCCCTTCTCTAAGTGTAAGGTTTGCTTTCTGTTCTTGCTATCTTTCTCCTAAGAGAAAGAGCAGCAGAGCTGCTGCTGCAGTCAGTAATCTCCTGGATGTGAGCTGGAGGTTGGCTGTCATTGCTTCTGACTACTGTCAGTCCAGAGCAAAGGGAAAACTATTGACATATGTCATCTTGCACATTGCTATGGTAGAAGGCTCTGGAGGGAACTGTGACTAGGAGAAGTAGATTGTTTTTATCAGAATAATCATCTGGTCATCAGTTTTCTTGTCAAAACTGCTAGAAGAGCAAGTCCACAAGAACAAACTATAAGGAAGACAATTCACATATGCAGGCAGAAGGTGAGCAGTGTTCTAAATCTTTCAGAAGTGGCATGTCGCTTCATCAATATATGGACACCTACTAATTTAAATTTCTGAAATGTCTACTTGAGTCTTTTTTTCCTTTGTCCTTCTGAAAAATGTTGTGGAAAGTACTGTATGAGTAAATACCTATCATTTAAATGGACTGTTAACTTAAATACAGTGTAGCTTGAGCATGATGAGGGGTGAAGCTAGATTCTCAAGCTAGATGGATGTGCTACAGGAGATTATTGCTTGTACTAACAGATCAGAGTATAATTAGTTAAGGTACCAACTTCTGGTCCAAAGCGAACTTCTTTCCAACTTCACAAGCAGCTGTGTTGATAGTTTAATTTCTCTTAAGTGTCATTGTGCTGCCTATTACACCTGTAGTCTAGCTAAATTTATTAATGTTTTACTTGATTTCTGTAGGATGGCTGAGGCTGCAGAGGACGTTCTGGAGTGGCAGGTTAAGCAGCTAAATAAAGTCTTATGCTTGTGGCTGTCTGGCAGATTACAGGACAAGAGACAGGGCTAGTAACCCTTGGAGAATGTGGCCTGAAGTGTTTGTGCTGTAGGTAAGAGGAGGAAAAGGTGCAGATAACAGAAGTTTTGGGATAGTCTAATCTTAAGCAGCTCTTTAAATGTGAGTTCCGCCTTTAAAACAAAACACTGGTGCTGGGTATATTGCTTGTTAGGAGTATTTATGGACTTTCAGTGTAATAATGTGTGAGCTTTAATGAAGAGGACTTCTGTCTTTTCTCTTTCCTCCCTTTTTAGCTGGCTTAAGTGAAGTAAAAATGGGTTCATCTTCTCTCAACCTATGCTTTAACCTGCCTAATAGCTTTTACATCATCTTTGACTCGTTCAGTTACACTTGTAATCAGTAACATGAGCAAAGGTGTTTAAAAATTTCAGTTGTTAGAGATTAATGGATTTGTCACACTGGGAAAACTTAAATTAGTTGCTTTTTTATTTCTTTAACAATACTATTAGTGCATCTTTTAAAAAATAGTGATTGTTCTGTCTGGTTTTTAGTCATGTCTGTCATCATGGATTTATTCCTTGTGAGGTTCTAGTTTTCATCTTTTTCTAAAGAACAAGCATATGGAACATTTGTTTAAAAGTTAGTGTTTTTCAAACCCATTGATTGCATCACAAAAATTTCCTGTAATTCATTTCCATGGAATAAGGTTAAGGCAGAAGTTAGGATATTTTACTAAAAGTGGTTATTATGTATGGGTTACAATAAATAAAGATTGCTCTTGTCTCCATCAAGACACGTAGGAAAAGCTTAATACATATTAGGAAACAGTGTTCCTTGTGGAGTTGGCTGTGACTTTTATGATCTCCTGAGAATCAGCAGGAGTAACTATTGCCAAAATCTAGAGTTGACACATTGAGTTAGCATTATGATCTGTGTAGTATCCCTTCTTCCAAATTCTGCATCCTATCCCAGTTCAGCTAGTGAGTGAGACAGATTAATGAAAGTCTGTCCTGGTGGTTTTTTTGTAACTTAATTACATAGCAGTTCTTCCAACAGGGGTGTCTGGGTTTATCGAATTCCTGTATGTGGTGGGAGTAGAGTACATCTCTGCTTCAGAAATCGAAGCATGCTTTCCTTTGTCCTTTCACACCTTGTGTGATTTGTGTTGACCTTCAGGGTCAGGAGTCAGTGGTGCTATGTGCAGTGTTCATGCGATATCATCAACTAATTTGAAACCAGGAGGAGCAGAGGGGATGTAAGCAGAAGTTGCAGGTCTTGCAGCTGATTGGCAGCTGCATTGTAGGCAGGTAAGACTGAGCATTCCTTGGCAGTAGAAGGTGATTAAACTGTCAAGGCATGGTGCCAGCATGTGGAAGGAGCTCTTCTCAACAAGTTGAAGAGTCTTTTAAATTGTGAGAACACATGGATGACATCATGTAAACATGCTCATGTCCAGTCACTGAGTGCAGCCCTGGCATGGACACAAGGATGAATCTTTCAATACTGTTGGGTCACTAATAGGTGATTCCTGGTTTCCAGTATATGTTGTCTGTTATGTTAAGTAAGGGTTTATTTTAAGCCTTTGTCAGACTGCTCTAGATTTTCCTTTATCCTATGCAGTTGGTGATTGATGGAACTTTATATTGATGATTTAGTCCATGTCAGGCAGTCAACAGTTGGATGATTACCTGCCTTTCTGATTTTAGAAGCTGTGGAGCCGTCTTGGTGTAGCTTAAGAGTTGTATTTTGTGCTTTAGCGAGCCGGGGGAGGGAATAAACTTACAGAGTTATTTGGGGGTGACTCTTCCACAAGGGAACAGCATGGTTGGACTTCTGAGAAAGTTGAAGGGGGACTGGCCAGTGTCAGCCTTAGTATCCCTCTCTGTCTGCAGTTCTGTCTTTTAGAAGTGGCTTCAGGTCACTGAGTGTCCCTCAGGCAAGCACAGTCCTGACATTAGGTGTTTGGTATAGCGATAGCATGGGAACCACAAGTTAAGCAGCTTGAAAGCTGCAGGCCTGTCACCTCTGACCTAGATATTACAGTGATGACTGTTCTGCAAATAACTAAGCAAACGCCTGTCTAAACAATTAAATGTTTTGATAAGTTAATTGTCCTGTGTGCAACCAGTTCTGGTTACCTTCTCTCAAGTTTAATAGTGTTCTGGGTTGAAGATAACTGCTGCTGGGATCCTTTTAAACACTAACGCAAATTGGATTGACTTTCAGGATACTAATACTTATGTAATCATGTTTGATAACAGATTAAATATTTCTGTCAGGGAATTTTGGTGCTAACTCATGCTCTGTGACTATTTAAATGTACATATATATGTGTATATAAAATGCTATACAGAAAATGTAATGATGTTTTTTCAGTATTGCCAATAGCAGTAACTTGCAAAGCTTCATTTTGTGTTTTGAAATTAGATCATACTCCTAAGTATTTTTTTTTTTAATCCCCCTTAGGTGAAAGTTTTGTTTGTACGCAATCTTGCCAATACTGTAACAGAGGAGATTCTAGAAAAGGCCTTCAGTCAATTTGGAAAGCTAGAACGAGTGAAAAAGCTAAAAGATTATGCTTTCATTCATTTTGATGAACGGGATGGTGCTGTAAAGGTAAGTGAAGAGGATTGTAACTGTGTGTGTGTTTTAAGTAGTGTTGTTAGAAGCTACATGCTTCTTCTAACTTGAGTAAAAGCTTGGAGAAATGGTAACACATTGTCACTGACAACTTTGTCCTCTCTGGGATGATCCTCTCCTAGGACAATGCAATTCTAGCTTGAAAAGTGGATCTTAAATGCACCTATCCAAAGTAATGCTGCAGATGAGTTTTTAAGATAATAATGTTGTTACCATTTGAAACTCAAGTGCCAGAAGTTGAATGACTCTTCTAACCAAATTATTGGTAGAAATATAAAGCAGTTTTTCTAGGGCAGTTGATAAAAACTTAGGTAATGATTTTATTTATTTTTCCAGGAATAAACACTGTTTTTATTGATGAGGGGTGCTGGACAGTTTAGTAATTGTCATTCCTGGATTTTGCTAGCCCAGTCTTGATGTCATGTGTTGTTAAGGAAGGGAAAATGTAATTCTCCTGCCTGTAGTGTATCTATTTTTTTTACGTTCTGTGGGTGGATGCAGGATACAGGAGGATTCAGTTTTTCTTACATATCCATATGTCTTAAAGCAGATGCTTGGGAAGATGATGGGAAGAGTCTTAGTAAGATATATATCCTGTCAGGGCTTAGCTATGTAGAGTCCCTAAAAGTGGTAGAATCTTTAGGACTCCTCTGCTTAAAATTAACTTGTAGTAATAACTGTTGCCTATGGGAATTGTACATGGCAGGGAGGGTAGGGGAGGAGTTGATGGTTTGCTGTTTGTTTTGCATTATTTTGAGGAGAGGGTTGTTGGGAGGTGGTGGTGTGGATTTGGGGAGGAGTTGGGATTTTTTGTGGTTGGTTGGTTGGTTGGTTTTTTCTTTGTGATCAGAATGACTCTTTAATTTTGCTTCTGGTTGAAAAAGACAGTGATATTTATTACAAGTAAAATGAAGGAATAGCAGAATATACTGAGCTCTAGCTTTAGTACTGTTTGCATGTGTGCTGACATGAGGAATTTACTAATGGATTACAAAATGTGCACTTTCAGAGGACAGTTCTATCACTTCATTAATTGTAACAGCTTGCAAAGATTGAAGCCTGTTTTCAGTTTTGAGGGGAAGATTTCTAAAGTGATACATGAAGTCCTGGGTTTGACAGCCAAGTTCAGAAGAGATGCATAACTGGAACCCATAACACTGTGCTGTCTGTTTAAATTTTTTTAGCTTTGTATTGTTACTTTAGCTCTGGATAACAAATTTTAAAATGCATATTCTAAAAGATAGAACAAAATTAATAACTTCAGATATGCTTGGAAGTATATTTAAAGTCTGGTTAATTCCTTCAGGCAATGGAAGAAATGAATGGCAAAGATTTAGAGGGAGAAAACATTGAAATTGTTTTTGCTAAGCCACCAGATCAAAAAAGGAAAGAACGGAAAGCTCAGAGACAAGCGGCTAAAAATCAGATGTAAGTGTAAATGCATGTAGTTATGTTGTATTGCTTCTGAAAGACGTGTACAATCCTGTCAAATTAGAAGGTCTGGATATTTTAGTAGATCTGCTGTAGTGTATACAGGTTTTCTGGCTTCTCTGAAAAATGTTGGATTCATTTTTGTTTGCACAAAAAATCTAACGGTGGTGTTTAGTGATAATTTAGGTGCTCTGCTTATTGAGTATGAGAACACTGGAGGAATTGTCTGAAGGTAATGAAACATGCATACTTCTCATTTTTCTAAATTTCCCTGTATTTCTGCAGTGACGTTGTGTGGATGAATTTAGCATTGTGTTCCTCTCAGCAGGAACTGAGTAGTATTGATACAGCACCCCCTCTTTAGTAAAATACCCACTGAAAGGAGGATCCTGATACTCTTTCTTGCCACTTGCAGAAGATACATCTGCCCATGAAGCTCATGAACTCGTCTTGATAGAGATCTTGCACTAGTAAATGCTGAACATGGTTAAAAACAAAACAAAACAAGGCAGTTTCTTGCTGGTGTGTTCTGCTTAATGTTCTCATGTGTTTTTCTTCTTGGATATCTTCCTGCTTTCTTAACCATATTCCCTCCCCCACCTTACTTCCAAAAATAACTTGGAAGTGCTGTTGTGCAGCATCCAAGAAGATGGAATAGTGAGATTGCAAGATTAATAGAGATCTCCACATGGTGACCTACTGTACACATGGAATTGGTTAAGTTTACCCTGCTTATAGTTCTCGTAACTTTATTAGCCCTTTTGTTCTTCCATGGGCATCTGGTGTTACTGTAAGAAGTCTTTTTTCTTTAGCTTCTCTTCTGTGCCAGGCAGGCCTTTTCTGTTCTGCTTAAATTTTTTGCTGATACAGCTGTACTTCTTGCTGTGTATTTTGCATCTTGGTAATGCCACCATAAATACCTGTTCATTTAATTAAAATATAGAAGGTTGCTGAAAGTGGCAGTTTCCCTCTCAACATGGCAGTTGTCATGTTGAGAACATGATTGTGTTGTCTCTGACTGGAGATAAGCTTTCTCACATTGAATTTGAGTAATCACAAAAAAAACATCTCACTGCAGTATACACACAGATTTGCTAACTCAGTATTCAAAATCTAATAATGGCCTGTTTCCAGTGATGAAAAGGAAGATTTTTTTAAAAATGCACTTGAATGGGTTATGATGCTGTGTGTTTTCTGCTCCCCACCAACTCTTCACTGCAGGTGATCTTATACTCAGTTTTACTACTTCAGGGTAGTGTGCATGTATTTATAACACTGGAAGTCTTCTGTCACATGTCACCTCTAATATTAGTTATTAGTGCTGTATATTATCTGCATCCCTGCTACTTTTGTTGGTTAGGATGTGCATGTATCATTTGTGGAGGTAGGTACAGTAGAACTGCCTCTCTTACTCCTCTAGGCAGAGGTATGG